>JARHVA010003311.1:715000-797500 GCA_037957365.1 Torreya grandis | reverse complement strand
GACATATAATATATATACCAAGCGTGGATTTTGGTGGTGTTATCTATTATTCTAAGAGAAGGACTTAACTTCAAATAGACTTCGCTCGGGGAAGATGTTTCATAAGAACATTTTATGTTCGGCCCAAACTCCCATTTAATTGTTATATAAGAATGTAAAAAATTAATTTAATTGAAAGATTATTCTTATTTAATTCATTTGACATTAAATGAAAATTTTATATAAAATGATGTGTTGGGAAAATATGAAGGAAAAGTGGGATAGCTGTTATTATATTATACTATTTTAATTACAAAAAATTGTGTTAAAAATATTTTTTAAATCATTAAAATATATTTATCAATTAATTTGTTTACATTTCTGTATCTGACTTCAGTGTAGTGATGGATCACATTTTAGGAAAAGAAGGATATATGTTTGTTGAACGTGGAAAAACCACATCCGTCATTCCAATTGTTAATATTTTCATTAATGAAACTACACTTGACAAGATTATAGCACTAATATCTGGTGAGAAAGATCATAATGACGAGCATGGCTACGAATTAGGAAAAGGCTAGAAGAATGAACCTAATGAAAAGGGAAAAAATGGGAAGGAAATGGAAGGGAAAAATATACCTAATGCCGAACATGAAAGGGTTAAAACTCAATTTTCCTTTGTTGAAGTTGTCTCTTACTCTAAGTTTATGCCCATGTAAGATCTAAAGCCCCTTAAACATGCATCTTCAGCCCTAGTGGTGATGTTCAACAAAGAGGAGTATAACAAGGTGCTCGAGGTAGAAGAATGGTTTTCTTCCATGGGAAAAATTCTAGATCTGTGTGCTTGGATATCTAAGAATTGAAAACCCCTTATGCAAAGTAATTTGGAAATCTACCTTAGTGCTAAAAGATTTTTCATTGTATTTTTTATCGTATTGAGTAAAATGTTGCAATCCAAGATCATCTTTGGAGTTTGGATCACTACTGTCTTGTCTTGAAACTAGGGTCCCCCTTTTTCAACCCCCTTACTGAACCTTTGAATGAGAGACCCATCTTGGTTCGCCTTCCCAACTTCTGTTTTCATTTCTAGTTTGAAATCAATTTCAAAGCAATTGAAAACTCCACAAGTGTGGTTTTACAATCTGACCATGTGTCCACATTATTCTCCCACACTACCTTTGACAGAATCTTTATTAGCATTGACACCTCTAAAAATTTACCCTAAAAAATTGATCTTTTCATAGAAGGCCATTCTTTGTCCCAACCTCTAAACTAAAAAAGCTTGTTGTTTCGTTCTTGTAGTTGCTTCAAAATCATCCATTTGATCACAAACTTTAACAATCTAAAAGGAAAACAGAAACATTTTGGTGGAAGGATTTTGTGACCACCCACGTTATTGTATATGGTGTCGACACCGAAAATGAAGACTTAGACTCATCCTTGGACGCGCTCGAAACCCATGCTATAAGGAACTATTTGTTCCCAAGAAAACTAATCAAATAGATGGAGACCTAACGGTTGGTTGAACCTCTCCCTCTAGAAGCTTGAATGCTTTTATTTGTGTAAACTACAAGGATATATTCAATCTAAGTTTCTATACCTTTTTATCTCCATTCAGATAAGAAGGGTTGGACTCTTGTTCGAATAAAGATAAAAGGATGGTTAAAAAATGATCCTACTTCAAATAATACTGCCCCAAATATGGGTTGTAGTGCTGTTGAAATATTGAAGCCTGTTGTCAGTCACGAAAGGAACGCTGAGGTTTGATTTTGTTCAGGTTGTCTACTCCCCTGTTTTGTTTATAATTCCCCCCATAAGATGGGTTAGAATCCTGGGGATGTTGTAAACCTTGGCTATAGCTGTGGAGGGATTATTGTTTTGTGTTTTTTTTGGGTTCGCATAAGGGCTATCTACTCCCCTATTTTGCTCTATTTTTGGTTTGTTGTTCTCTGTTTGCTGCTTCCTGGTCACATTTTTTCTGGATGTTTGGCATCTATTTCATTGTGGTTTCTTTTTCCATTGTATATGGTTGTTCCATCTTGTACATTAATGTTTTATTTCGCTGTGAAGAGCTTGTAATAGGTTTTGAGAGCTTTTAAAATCCTCCCTTATTCTTAGCTTTGGTCTCAAAAGCATTTACTTTAAATTAATTTTGATTTTTTTTTTTTTTTTTTTAAAAAAGAATGATAAAATTTAAAATTAATCATAAATTTTGATTAAAAATAAATTCTTAATTTTCAATTCTGAATTTTTAATTTTCAATTTTCAATTATTTTTAAAGTAATATTATAAATTTAAAAACTTTATATTATTTTTTATTAATTGCATTTAATAAAATCAGTGTATAATATTTATATTTAAAATATATTAAAATTTAGATTGAACTCTGTTAGTGAGGCATGCCAATAGACTCAAACTTTGTTTATTCTTTTCTACCTAAATCACATTAGTTAGATGATGGTTTTGTTTGAAGATCCTTCTCAATAATTGTCACACTCTACATTTATTTGAATATTTTTCAATTTTTTTAAAAAAAAGTTTTAAGAATATTGTTATATTACGTAATGAGACTACTTCCCAATAAAGATCCATATACTCACCTTTATATAATTAAAAAAAAAAAAATCAAAATGTCGATTGAGAAAGTGACTTTAGAGTTGCAACATCGTTAAAAAGTTATAAACCATTAAAGAGTGCTACGTACACTATAAGGTAGGTCCTTCCATATATGATGTTGTAAGGTTCTCCCCTTCCAATACCTAAACATCAAAAGAGAAGTTCACATAACTTTTTTCTCCACTCTTTGTCTTTAATACCGATGGTGTCTAGATATTTATAATGTAAATCATCTTTATATTTCATATTTTTATTATTTTGATTATATTATATAATTTTTTTAAAACTTGGGAAATTTCTTTAAATAATAAAATAGTGTATTTTTTTTAATTATGTATAACTTTGTACTTATCATATATTTAATAAATTTTTATAATAATATTTTTTTAAATCACTAAACATTTTGATAGTAAAATTTGTTAGAAATTTTATTATATATAAATTTAGTTATACAATCATTCATTTAATTTTAAGATTTTTAAAATAAAACAAAAAAAGAATATAATTAATTAATATATTATCTTGTGTAATTTTAATGTTTAATAAATAGATAAATGATAATCAAACACAAACTAAATCATAAGAAATAATTTATAACATAATAAAAAAACAATATGGATCAATAATTTATTTATGTAGATTCGGATTTAAAAACTTAATAATTAGTTAATTTGATTTAAATGAAAATAAAGGTATTATTATTATTATTATTATTATTATTATTATTATTATTATTATTATTATTATTATTATTATTATTATTATTATTATTAACTAGTTTAGTATATAATAGGAACTTAAATTCTCAATATGATTAATCATAATCTTGAATATCAGATTTTATAGTCAATAGGGTTTGAGAATATCATCAATAGCTAAAATTAATCTTAAGAATAGTACCAACGACTACAAGAGGTGTCACATGTCTAGTGATATTTGAATTTAAGTGGAGTTTGAAATAAGCAATCTATTTTACCAACTTATCCATATGTTATCGACGTTAAATGTAAGGTAATAGAATTTATTTAATTGGACTCAGAACCAAATATGAAGATTAGTCCTAGCCTTGGACTGTGGCCTTACCTTGTCATATTGAACATATTTTTCAAGCCACAAACTGAACTCCATCGCATCGAACACTACACCAGTTAATCCACCACATCGGGTACCCTCACGACTAACGTACCAAAGCCTAATATAGGAAATACATTGTAAAAGTAATCAACCTAAGGAATGGACCCCAAAACCTCCCACTTTTAGCAGTCAGCTCACACACCACTAGGATATCTCCACTGGGTTTGACTATTGTCATTATTAATATATATGTAAAATATATAAAACAATATGATTAATAGAGGTGTCAGTGATTTCAATGATTAAAAATTCACTGTAGGCCCTAGATACATAGGTAAATATAATTTATCCACCATAGATACTTATTCGCAAGAACTAAATTTTATAGTCGACAATGACTTTCATGAAATTTAATGTTGACATTTGTTTATTGAATAGTTTCTCATCAAATGTTACTATAATTGATAGTAGAAGAAATAAATATTCAAAATAATCTTTATATTTATCATAATTATTGATGGTCTAATCAAAATTTCACCTTGCATTTGATACGATATATAATAGAATTAATTATATTTTATAATTAAATAATGTAAATACTATCATATGACTATAAAATTTATCTTGTGTGTGTTGTTGGCATGATGATGATTTACTATTTTTGAATCCCAAAGTGAAACCTAATAATTTATTGTTTTCTTTTTCAAATGTTTCTTACTTGGTTTCTTTTAAAAAAATATATTATGTTAATTAAAAATACACATATTAACGAAGAATATAATCATGTATATAATCATGTATATATGTGTATGTTTATTTTAATAATAAAAAATGAGCATCTTAACCCAAGAATTATAAGGTTCAATAGACTAACATATGTCAAAAGTGTGAATAATGGGACCCAACCTATGCGAAAAAACTGCCATGATTAACGACTTTGATTCTAAGATATATTTGAATTTTTAGATCTTGAAAACGTGGCCATTTGATAGAATTTATTTTGGTGATCACATTTTTAGAATTATTTATCCTATATCCTTTTTATTTTTTATCTCTATGTAATATTTTTTTTCTTAGTTTTTATTTTCTATAATAACAACACTCTAACTTTTAAATTCTATAATGATAGATATTAAACATTTTTAAGCATTGGAGTTCGATTCCTCTAAACTACATTAAATTTAACTTTAAATTTTGTTATAATATATTTTAGTTTTGAAATTTAGTTTTATTTAAAATAAAAAAAATTCTATTGACTAATTAGATTTTGACATAAATAATAATATACATAACATTTTATTTTACATATCATTCACCAAAATCTTATTATATTTTCATTTGCAATGATGTGTTATCAATTTCAGCATATGCCACCAGTGGTGTGTTATGAAACCCTACTACAAAATGCAATATATACGTTACATTATGTAGTGTCATATTTAACTTTTAAAAACATTATTTGAAATTTAAAATTAGTTATTTGAATTTTTTTAATTTTTTATATTTACTATATTTATCAATCAATAATATTGTAACATAGCTTAGTCAATGCATATAAATATTGTTAAAAAAATATAGTTATTTATTTTTCAAACATTATAAAAATATATATTATTTTAATATTACACAGTATTTAAGATAAATTAATTTATTTAAGTGAAAACAATATTATTATCTCTTTCAATACATATTAATAATAATTAGTTACCCTAATTTATATGAAATAAAAATGATATTTAATAGGTTTATGAAATATAAAATGTTAAATGCAATATAATTTAGGAGATGTTCAATGGTCAATACATATTAGTCATTTTTAGTTTTTTTAATTTATTAAAAAAAATCTACTTGAATTTATTTTTTATTTTTTATAGATTTTATTATTATTTTTAATATATTTTTAATTAAAATGTGAAAAGTAAGAAAATAATTGTAGTTTGATAGGTAAATATGATGGTTGTTTATATTCATTTATCTATATATAAATTTATTTAGATATTTTATATGGAGAGTCAAGTGATTACAATTAGGATCATGTCTTAGATGATTTTGACAGGGTGAATATCTCTAACTCATATTTAATTATTCGAAAAAATTCACTGATTTATACGTATACTTCAACATTATAAATCAATTATATATTTACACCCAAAAATACATAGAGATAGTGATAATCTATGTAACTCAGTAATTCTATATAATATCTTGAAACTTTTTTTTTTTTAAAAAGGAGATAAAATAAAAAGAAATGAGAAATCAATCATGATGTAATGTCCCAAAGAATCTCATAAAAGATATGATGAAAAACTTACGTTCACGTTGATAAGTAAATGTAATATATCCTACATAAATACCCATTGTCATGAACTAAATTTTATAATTGACAATGTCTTTTGCAAAATATAATGATGACATTTATTTATTAAATACTTTTCCTTCAAATTTTAATATAATTTATAGTATGATAAATAAAAATTAGAGATGATCTCTACATATATTATAATTATTTGTAATTTTTGATGATCTACTTAAAATTTCCCTGCATTTGATATGATTTATAATAAAATTTATTATAATTTATTGTTAAATATCGTAAATATTGTAATATAACTATAAAATTTATCTTATATGTGTTGTTGGCATGCTAATAACTTATTATTGTTGAATCTAAAAGAAAAACCTCATAATTTGTAGTTTTCTTTTTCCAATGTTTGTTTATTGGTATCTCATAAATTTGATATTTATGTTAATTGAAAATACACATATTAACGAAGAATATAGTCACTCGTGTGTGTGTTAATAATAAAATGAAAATGGACTTCTTAATTCAAGCATGACAAGGTTAAATAAAGTAACATATGTTTAAAAGTGTGAATAATGGGACCCACCTTATGCGAACAAAACATGCCATGATTAACTACTTTAATTTTAAGATATATTTAAATTTTCAGATCGTGATAACATGACCATTTGATAGATTTCATTTTCACGATGATATTCTTTAAACTTATTTATCCCATATTTGGTTATTTTATATCTTAATGTAACATTATTTTTAAGTTACAATCTAACTTTTAAATTTTATAATAGTAACACATTTTAAACATTTATAGATATTGAATTCGAATCTCTTAAACTACATTACATTTAAATTTATATTTTATTCTAATGTATTTTAATTTTAAAATTTATTTTTAATTATAATAAATAAATTATATTAATTAATTAATTTTTTACACAAATCATGATATAAATAATAGTTTATTATATATATCATTCTACAAAATCTTATTATATTTCCATTTGTAGTGGTGTGTTATCTTTTTCAGCATATTCAAAGAAAATATTCTACTAGTGCTGTGTTATGGGACCTGCTACAAAGTCCACTATATACATTACAGTATGGAGTGTTATATTCAACTTAAAGAGAGCTCTTTGTTTGAAATTTATGATTGGGCATTTGAATTTGTTTGAAATTAATGATTGAGCATTTGAATTTTATTATTATTTATACTTATTGTATTTATCAATCAATAATATTATAAATATTGTAGCACTGTATATAAATATTATTAAATATATATTTATTTATTTTCTAAACATTATATAATTATATTTTATTTTATTAGAACTTGATATTTGAAGTAAATTAATTGATTTAAGAGAAAACAATATCACCATCTCTTTCAATATGTATTAATAATAATTAGTTACCCTAATTTATATGAAATAAAAATGATATTTAATAGGTTTATGAAATAAAATGTTAAATGGAATACATATTACTAATAATTAATTATTTTAATTTATATATAATTTTTTACTTTATTTTTTTTTAATTATTGAAATTGTATTATTATTTTTTATTATTTAAAATGTATTTTTAATTAAAATATTAAAAATATTGAAAAATTTGTAATTTGATTGTTGAAGATGAGGGTTATTTATATTTATCCATTTGATATGAAAACTCAAACAATTAATATCACCATCTCTTTCAATATGTATTAATAATAATTAGTTGCCCTAATTTATATGAAATAAAAATGATATTTAATAAGTTTATGACATAAAATGTTAAATGGAATACATATTTTTTTTATTAAAATAAACTAGGGGTAAAAACTTTATTCAAAATCAAGAAAAAACTATACACAGACAAAACCAGCCAAACCGGCCACTACAAAACATCAGGACTCCATAGCCCGATCAACACTCCCTGTCCTCCGACAGTATCCTTTCCAAATTAATTCTAATATCCCTTGGCAACTGAACCTCATCATCCACGTGTCTCCCTTCCGTACCATCGGAAGCCCATCTGGCCAAACAATCCGCCGCCTTATTCCATTCTCTCGGAACATGGGCAAAAATCACCGAATCCATACACTGACTGATCTGTAAAATCTGCTGAACAACCAAGGATATCTGCCAATTCACATCATTAATTTGCCGATCATTGATCATATTGATCAGGATTAGCGAATCCGCCTCACATATCACTTTCCTCCAGCCGGTCTCATAAGCCCGTCGCATTGCATACAAAATGGCAAGCCCCTCCATACGATTGACCATCTGGTCTCCCCTATATTCCAAAAAAATGAAAATCACCGCTCCCGAAGCATCCCGGGCAATACCACCAATACCAGACGGACCAAGATTACCTCTGGATGATCCGTCCGTGTTGATTTTTAAAAAACCAGTAGGGGGAAGCGTCCACTTACCAGTTCGCTGAATTTTCTGTTGCAATCCCTCTCCTCTCCTCACACACGCAGAGCTAGGCGTGAGCTTGCCGATTCCCAGTCTGTCCAGCACCCCTGCATCGTCCCTGTTCAAAGGCAGCGCGACCTCACTTTTTGCCTCCACCGACTCCTGAATCATTCTGCAGATTCTGCGCCACACCTGAGCCGCTTCCAGCCTTTCATCATTAAAAATTCTCCTGTTGCGCTCCAGCCAGACCTGCCACAGCAAGAAGATCGGTCCCACGTGCCAGACATCCTGCAGGAACTGCGCAGCAGTGGTTGGACGGTTCAGTTGCTGCCAGAAATCTGCCAAGGAGAAAGCGCTGGCACCTCTGCATTTCCACGCCCCCCACCAGGCATTCCAAAGACGCCCTGTGAACTGACATTTGAAAAACATGTGTGACGAATTCTCCTCCTCCTCACCACACAAAACACAGCAGGAAGGTCCAACAAAACCATGTTTGCGCAAATTATCCCACGTCAGGCATCGGTTCCAGGCTAAAGTCCAAGCAAAACAATTGCATTTTGGCCACAAGAACTTGTTCTAGGTCCTCTTCCACCAAGAAACCTCCCTTCCCTCCCCAAATTTTTGCGCCACCAGCTCCTGGTACCCGATAGAAACAGTATATTTACCTTTTGGGTGTGGGAACCAGGCGAGCTCATCAGCCCCACCCAAGGCACAGCAATTGTGCCTAGCTAAAATCCTCTTCAGCTCCACGCACTCCCTCTCCATGTCTCTGACAGGCCAAACCTCTGAACCCTTCCATCTAGCTTCCGTTAGCTGGTCCTGCCTATAAATTTTTTTGAAATCACTCACCTTATGCCATCCGGCTTCACAAAACCTCTGTGAGAGAGCGTGAAGATGGGGGTACTGAAGCGTGATGGGAGGAAAGCCATCCCACGAGTCGTGCCAGAACTGTGCTTCCATCCCACCTTTAACGATCCAAAAAAGACCTCTTTTTATCAACGCAGCCCCCTTCTTGAGCGTGTCCCAAATCACAGACCCGCTCCCCAACAAACAATGCCGAGGAATGTCCTTATGGGGGATCCCAGGGAGGTACTTGTGAGCCAAAACCTTGGCCCATATCCGGTCCTGCTCAGTACACCATCTCCAATACAGCTTGGCAGCGAGGGCCGAACCCGCCAACGTGGATTGTCTAAGACCCAATCCACCCAACCACTTCAGGCTGCAGACAACATCCCAGCGGATAAGACTCCATTTGGTCGAGGACAAGTTCCCTGCCCACAAAAACTGCTGAGCAAGAGAATCCAGATCCTGCACAAGACTAGCTGGCGCCACCTGGAGCATGCACCTGTAAAGGGGAAGAGCCTGGACCACCGACTGAATCAATTGTACCCGACCTGCAAAAGATAGCCATCTGTGAGTCCAGTGATTCACCTTGGCACGGAATTTATTCAGGATAACCTGCCAGGACTCTCTCGACTGCCTCCCCATGGAAACAGGTATCCCCAGGTACATAACAGGAAGACTGCCAATTTGAAACCGTAGAATCTCAGCCACTCTCCTTTGGATAGCCAAAGGAGTATTGAAGAAGAATATGGACGATTTCTCCTCATTAATAACCTGTCCCGAGGCCTCGAGATACTCGTCAAGGCAACCACGGATATTTCTCGCCTCTCTGATGGTGGCCGCTCCCATCATGGCCACGTCGTCCACAAACTGGAGGTGCGAAAGAAGCGAAAGATCTCCGCCCCATCTCCATCCGAGAATCTCCCCCTGCCTCGTGAGCTCTCTGATTCCCCTGCCTAACCCCTCCGCCAGAAGAAGGAACAAATAAGGGGATAGAGGGTCCCCCTGCCTCAGGCCCCTAGTAGCCCCAAACAATCTCGTGTGCTCACCCTTGACCAAGACCGAGAACGAGGTCGAGGAGACACAACTCATGACCCAGTCAATCCATTCTCTCTCGAACCCAAAAGCCTGCAACACTCTCCAAAGAAAGGACCAGCTCACCCTATCATACGCCTTCGACATATCCAGTTTGATAAACATAGCCTTCTCCTTAGCCTTGGCCATCGAATGGACAGCCTCTGTGGCTAAGACAATACCATCCAAAATCTGCCTGCCCTCTACAAAGCCACTCTGCTCCTCCGCAACCAGCTTCTTCAAGCACTTCTTCAATCTCTCTGCAATTATTTTCGTCAAAATTTTGTAAATAACATTGCAGAGGGAAATCAGTCGAAATTGGCTGAGATGGTTCGCTCCCTCCTCCTTCGGAATGAGAGCCAGGAAAGTGGAGTTCAAAGCCCGCAACATCTGCTTATTAGCTTGCGACTCTTGGACCACAGCAAATAAATCCTCCTTAATGATATCCCAAAATTCCTGGTAAAACTCAATCGGAAAACCATCCGGACCAGGGGCCTTACCTTTCTTCATCATAAAGACAACCCTCTTCAGCTCCTCAATCGAAACCGGGCGATACAAATTTACCTTCATGTCTTGGGATACTATCGAAGGAATACAAGAGAGTATCAAGTCCTCCTTGGCCGCGTCCCTTTGCCCTTCCTCCCGGAAAAGGTCGCTAAAATAATGCTCTGCCTCATTGCAAATATCTCTAGTAGAGGAGACCACCTCCCCCCTATCAGTTACCAGAGAAGTAAGCACATTACCGTGATGCCTGGCTTTGACCGAATTGAAGAAGAACGCTGTGTTCCTATCCCCCTCTTGCAGCCAATCAATCCTAGCCTTCTGTTTCTAGAAAATCTCCTCTCTCAGCTCCCATTCCTCGAGGGTCCTAACCGCCACCCCTTCTTTCCTCAATAAAGCCTCAGTCAGGCCCTCTTCTCTAATCAGTCTCGTGACCCCATTCAGCTCCTCCTGCGCCTTCTTTTTTTCCTGAAAAATATTCTCGAAGCTCTGCCTGTTCCATCTCTGCAACTGATATTTGACGAATTGGAGCTGCTTCGCAAAAACATACATCGCTGTCCCAAACGAAGGGCGGCCCGCTCTCCACCATTCAGAGATACGGCTATACAAATCCTAGTCGCGCAGCCACATAATCTGAAATTTGAAGGGTGGCTTCTGTTGTTTGACCGCCAAAGAGATGCTGAGCTTGATTGGCCAATGGTCCGACCCCCGCCAATCTAAAATCTCAAAACTGAGCGTCCACCTACCCCCCACCCAATAACAGGACGCCATAAACCTGTCCAGCCGCTCCGCAATAAAGGTGTTATCCAACCTCCTGTTGTTCCAAGTGAAGCATCCATTGCTCGGTTTAATGTCCACCAGATTAAGTTCCGTCATCTTTTCATAAAGAAGAGAAGAAGACGGTTCTAATTTGATACTTCCACCTCTTTTTTTCGAGAGATCCATAATCGCATTGAAGTCCCCTGCAAGGATCCATGGCAGATAAGGGAATTCCTTACGGACCAGCTGAATGCTATTCCACACCGCGATCTTACCTTGCAAATCAGTGGGGGCATAGACGTTAGACAGCAGCACATACTCTCTTGAGTCCGCACACAAGGCTACCATAAATAGCAGTGATCTGAAGGCAATCCAGACCACTGGTGTAACCTTCTTAGGATTCCAAAAACAAGCCAATCCCCCTGCAGCTCCATTAGCCCCAATGCATTGGCAGGACCCCTGACCCCATATTCTTGGGGCTATATTCATCATATACTCAACTGACACCTTGGTCTCTTGCACGAAGAGAATGTCCGGATGTTGACCTCTGACTAACTCCCGAATAGCTTTTTGTCGAGGGCCGCTATTCAAGCCCCTCACATTCCATGATATCGTAATCATTTGGAGGGTGGCTGAAAGTGATCGTCTAAGGTCTTCACCGACCCTGATTCCACCAAATTCTCCCCAATCATCTTAATTCGCTCTATATCCTTCCTTCTGCCCACTTTCCCACTCTTTTCTGAACCCCCTTTTCTGCTGTCTTTTTGTTGAATCCCCAGGCCAGGAGGAGTTTTCCTACGCTTTTCCTCCTCCTCCAATCCAGATTGTGGCGCCTTATCTCTGCCCGCCCCTGTTTGGTTTCTCCCTTCAATCAATTCTGCTAAGCTTTGCACTTTTCCTTGTCCCTCCACCATCTCCGTTAAGGAGGCTTCACCTATTTCCTTCAATGGCAAAGGGACATCCTGCACCGCCTGGTCATCCTCCTCCATAAGCGCCTCTCCAACAGCCAGGCCTATATTAGTCTCTTGCTGTCCCAGCTCTTCCAAAATCTCAAATCGGTTAAAGGAGTCTACCTCTTGCCTCTCCAAGAAGGTCCTCTTATATCCCTTATTTCTACTTATAGACTTCGCCTGCATAAATCCATCTGGGTCCTTCCTCTCGCCCCCTCCAGACTCTTTCCTTTTTTCCTCAGCTAAAGTTTTGTTCATGGGAGGCAAGGAAGAAGGCTGTTGTTCGTCCCTTGAATTTTTTGGGCATTTCCTTACTAGATGTCCGTACTCATGACATAGACGGCATCGTAAGGGCAATGTCTCATAATCCAATTGCTGGATCCATGAGTACTCACCTGCACACATTTCCACCGCATCAGGTAACGGCTTGCTTAAATCAATCTCAACACATATTCGGGCATATGTCATGATCTTCTTTACTAGCGTTTGTGAGGACAGCCCCACCGGTTTTCCTATTAACGAAGCTATCATCACCAGGACATCCTCCCTGCAGCATTCCACCGGTATTCGTGGAAGGCGTACCCACACTGGCACCCTGTTTGGTAGCTCCTCTGTAGGGTTAAAACCAGCATGCCACGGCTTCAGAAAGAGTCCTGCCTGGTTATAGAAGTACGGTCCACCTTCAAACACCCTATTTCTATCCTCCAGGCAGTTGAAAGTAACCATGAAAAAGCTGTTAGCCAGCAACATCAATTCCATTTCCCCTACAGGCTCCCACACCCTGCGAGCCCAGCTTTCCAAAAAAGGAACAGAAACTTTCAATCCCAGGAATTTGCAATATAATGAATGTTTGGAGAAGTATTCAACATCCTCCTCTATCATTTTATAAGGGATAACCAGTTTTGGTCTCTCAATGCACCTTTCCAGGCAGCCATTTACCTTAGAGATTCTTGACCCTCCTGCTGATCCACTGCCCTGCACCCTTGGGTACTGCTGTTCATCCATCACTTCTTTCATTCTTACATCCTGCACCTGAGAGCTTCTGCATACAACTTCCCTGAAGCTTCTTTCTCCTCTGAAATTTTTCTGACCCTGCTGATCCATAGCGCCTGTTGAGTCCTGCTCTTCTTCCTCCCTGTTGCTTCTGCGCTTACCTCTACCCCCCTAACGCCCTGCTACTCCTGCAAACTTCCAACGAAGGGCTCCCACCAGCTAGGGCACGGCTGCCCTAGCTGCACCACGCGTTGCAGCGCACGCCTAGGTTCACCATCGCGCTCCCAGCTTGTTCGATAAAATCCTTAAATGGAATACATATTAATAATAATTAATTATTTTAATTTATATAATTTTTTTTATTTTTATTTTTTTTAATTATTAAAATTGTATTATTATTTTTTATTATTTAAAATGTATTTTTAATTAAAATATTAAAAATATTGAAAAATTTGTAATTTGATTGTTGAAGATGAGGGTTCTTTATATTTATCCATTTGATATGAAAACTCAAACAATTAAAATTAAAATCTTAACCTCAATGATTCTATATAATTCAATATTTCAATATAATATCTTGAAACATTTTTATTTTTTATTTTTATTTTTTTAAAAACGAGAACGAGGAACAGCAATCAAGATGTAACATCCCATGAAATCTCCATTTGTCGAGCAGCGACGGCCACCAAACTCCAAATCTTCCTTCCAATTGCCTGCATTCATAGTTTTCCTACTGGTAATTAGGACTAAATAATAATAACGAGAGTCTCATAAAGGATACAATGAAAAACTTACGCTCGACTTCATAGTTTTCTTACTTAGAATTAAGAACAAATAGTAATAATGAGAATCTCATAGAGGACACGAGAATCAACGCGCCCGCTAAACGGGTATTGTAGTCAACATGTCTGCCTAGGCACATACAAAAGCACGCGGGAAAAAAGGAGTTCGAGTGTGATAAAATTCCACGCCTGAGTTGTAGGTTTGTTGAAGTCAACCTGCAGAGCAACCATCACTAAAATATTACTCAGGTTGTCTTGAATTTTAAAATGTAAAATAAATTTCAATAAAGTTAGGTAACGAAATTAATAGTTAATCATTCAGGGTCCCTTTTAATATATTTGAACATTTGATATTATTATATTTTATTTAATAAGTGTTGTTTGTAATGTCATTTTCTGTAATAAAAAAATGATGATTTTAAATGTTTTTTATATAAAGAATTTTAAATTTTTGTATTTATATTTTCATTACAAAATTTATGTGAAGTTGAGATTTTTAAATTTTTATGATTTCATTTTTGAATTGATTTGGGGTAAAAATTGATGAAAATTTTGTGCAATAAAGAAAACCTTTTTTAAATTTTTTGTATCTTAATCTCAAAATGTAAAAATGGTCCATTAAAGCAACCACTAATATTATATCTACTACACACAATCTCCCCTCTTATCTCAACCTCCCCTCCCCCTTCCTACCTGTAAATTCTTCTACACTTCTTAAAATATTGTAAAATTGTACTTTCAAATGGTTTGTTTCATATAATGAGCATATTAAATCTTATCAAAGACATGGGTATTTTCAAGAGGCATTGATAGTGTGTTAACTATTTTTTTATCATCTAATGCCCCTCTCTATTGCTACACACACAATTCCTAGAGGTGACCACCCTCGTGCGCTTCTTAGGTGTGATCACTCTCATGCCCTTCCTACTCACAAGCACCATTACACGCATTCCCATGTGCATCCTCAATCTCCACCTTGTCTCCCTTCATTCCCCTGATCTTTCATTTTGCTAATTATATCTAAAATTTTCATCCAAAACCTTCTCGCCTATATAATTACTATTTCTATGTCAAATATATATTTTCTATGCTCCTCCACCCATCACTACCTATTACATATATATGAAGAAATATTTTAAACCTATATTACAACTTTTGAAGGCAACAACATTAATAAATTTAGAATAAGTTTATAGTAATAAAATTCAATTGAATAATAACACACGATACCTAAACTTCAATTACAATCATATAGTATCAATGCCTTGATCCACATCCCATCTCAAACACATACTTCTAAAAATAATACTTCAATCCTTATGACATAAACCTAAACACCTTCCTCCAAATCATATTTATTATATTATAGATAAAGAATAATAGTTTGTTTTATTTAACAACAAAAAAATATCTTAAAAAATATAATAAAAACTAAATTCTATAAAACATTTTAAAAAAAATCGGATGCACTCTTTTTTTTTTTAATATATTGATATA
This sequence comes from Torreya grandis, assembly GCA_037957365.1. Taxonomy (NCBI): domain Eukaryota; kingdom Viridiplantae; phylum Streptophyta; class Pinopsida; order Cupressales; family Taxaceae; genus Torreya; species Torreya grandis. The sequence continues at coordinate 781,725 of JARHVA010003311.1, read as the reverse complement.
GATATTTATTTAATATAATTTAATTTTTTGGAATAAAAAATAATGTATCTCTAACTTATAATTATCTTTAAAATAGGAAAAATTATTATGTTTTCACCAACCCAATAACATCGTTTTTTTAATTTTATTTTACTACGACATTAATTTATGAATAGATGCTATATTAATATAAATGTTTTAATATTTATATACCTAAAAGTTACAATTAAAAGGCTATATGAATCCAATCTAGTTCACATCAGTTTTTAAAATTAAATAGAAGAGAATAAAAATATTTTAAGTACAATTCTAAGCTGAATTCCAACCTGAATTGCATCATATGTCACTGGATATGTAATCCAACGTATCTATTTACACCAAACAATTTTCTTATTTCTAGTTGTCGAACTAAGACTATTTTGGAAGTCGAACTACGTTCCATTCTTTGACAAAGAATGATAATCTAATTTTTATTTTTGCTAGAAGTCAAACTAAGTTCCATTCTTTGAAAAATAATGATATTCAAGTATGTTTGTTTCATCCCATTGAATTCACCCACAACGCCCCAGATGAATAATAAGCTTCATTCTGTAAAAAGTAGCAACGGCAGATGTGCTATCTTCAAACCCTGATGGTTCATTCAATAAATTCATTAAATTAAGAGGTACAATCTTTAAAGTAAATGTATCAACGTAGTGTTTTGACATTACATTCAGCAATGCCATTTGAGAGATGTCACAACGGTAATAAAATCCACGGACAAGTAGCAAGCATTAAGACTAAATACATTGTTTTTGAAGGAATTCCTGACTTCTTGTGATCCAATATTGAAAAGGGGGAAAATCATACGGAGCCGCTCGACTGACGTCAGGTGTGACAGCTTGTTTTGGATTTATATTTGAATTCTGAACCTCCCATGTCAATCAGAAGAAACTTCCATCCACACTAGCATTTCGCGAATTTCAGCCGCTTTGAATGCGTACATACGGATTTATATTCAACGCAGAAAACATAAATGAGAGCCTGTTTTTGAAGAGTATGTAATGTTTTTGCATTTGTATCTATATAAACCATCTTGCCCGTTCTGTACATTCATTATTTTACACAACATTTTCGTGTTCACAGTGTCCAGTGAGGAGCACATCATGCCTTTGAACGGTGACCTTTTTACACAGATTCTACGCCGTGTGGATAGCATAACACATGCGACTGCAGCATGTGTATCTTCACACTTTTTTTCCATTGTAACACACGAGAGTATGCGGGAGGAAAAATGCTGCTCTCTGTGGCCTTCCATAGCGGACACCGATATTCGAGAATTGATCTCTTCTTCATTGGGAGGATTCAGAAAATTTTATGCAGGCTGCTTTCCATTTATTGTTTGTGATGAGTCTTCTGACAGGGACTCCACCTCTAATGAGCTGAAAAAACTGCCTGATAACCTCCTAGCTCTTAATTCTGGCGTTCCCTCTGATTTTCTCTGGGTTGTGGACGTGCAATACAAGAATAAAGCCATCTTTAACAAAGTTCTTTGGGGCATCCCCTTTGCAGACAATTTTTCAGGGTGGTTCATTGAATCCCCTTTTAGAATTGAAATCATTAGTCTTGATGACGAGGACACTGGTGAAGATGGGTTGCCAACAATTATGTCAGTCAAAGAAGTGGGGAAGTTTGGTGCATTTGGGGTCGAGTTGATCGACGATATTAAGTTAAGCTGGATTGTTATAAACCAGAGAACAAGGAAGGCTGCTAATCTTTCAAGTTGGAGTCCTTTGGCGGGGCTGAGGTACTGTGTTTCTAACGCGGACTTTTTACTGCGGTTTGGCTCCATATTACTTGCCGACTCCATATTGCCATACAAGTTTGTGCACTGTATCCTTGCGATGCAGTGTAGATTTTCAGATAGTGATCATAAGAGTGTCCACATTATTGAACTTAGCATGCGGTTGGAAGACATGTTGGGAGATGGTGTTAATGGGAAGGACAGTTTGCTTATATTGGAAAGTGCTCTAAGTTGCAGGAGAAGTAAGAACCGTAGCTAGATATTGGAATTTTATAAGAAGTACTTGACACAACAGATATGTTAGAAACTCAAGATTAATTGGATATAATTTCTCCACTCACAGTTTAACTGCCTATTCCACTTCCTCTTTCTCATGCATGCGCAGCAGTTAACAAACAGTTAAAGATCAGTTAGTTTAAGTAGTTAACAGTTAGTTCTTTCAAGTAGTTAAGGATTAGTTTATTTTCAGTGTATTTACAGTTATTTTTGCCAAGAAAATTCTATTTATAGACGCCTTGGGCGCAGCTTTGTATGAGCATGAAAAAGAAGATTAATAAAAATCTTGTTTTCTAGAATTGCTGTAGCAATCTGAGTTTTGTCTGTTATATTTCTGCTCTTTTATTTTCTACAAATTGGTATCAGAGCTAAAGGAGACAGGTTGTGTGAAGGAAAATAGCCCAGCTGTCAAGTAGAACAAGGCGATGCACTGCAGAGCCGTGGGAAAGGAGAGCGCAGTCAGGGTAGAGCGACGCACAGTAGCAAGAAGACTGCAGAAAAAGTCAGAGGTCAATGCATCAACATAATCGCGCCGCTATTCAAGGAGGAGCGCAGCTGAAGCTAGTTGACCCAGATCGCAGCAGCAGTCCAAAAAAAACAAAAAAAAAATCGCCCAGGTTGTTTGTGAGAGCGAAAGTTTTTTTTGAAATATCTGTTTTTATGTTTTAATGTTTGCAGCACTGAAGTCAAAGACAAGCGCCCAGTCAACATGGAAGACTAGCATGGAGTTTTGGCCACTTCTGCCAAATAGTGATTGTTGGTAGATCATCGCTATCAAAGTGGAGAGAATAGATCGTGCAACTAGCTGAGCCATTAAAAGGTAGCGCCCAGCTCGTGGGGTAAGTAAAAAAAATAAATTTGAAAGTCAAATCAGATTTGCCAAGTGCAGTCAAAGAAAAGCTTTGGTGCAAAGAAATTTAGTCGCTTTAGTGATTGACACGGCAACAAATAACAGTATTTCACAGCCTCAAATTCCTCTTTTCAATGGTAAGAATTACGATTTTTGGGCAATTAAAATGAGAACATTGTTTTGCTCACAAGAAGTTTGGGATCTGGTAGAAAATGGTTTTCTAGAACCGCAGGATGAGGCAGCCCATCTGGCATTAACTCGAGCACAAAAGGATGAGCTTAAAGAGAACAGAAAAAAGATGCAAAAGCTTTATTTCTAATCCAACAGGTATTGAATGAATCTATTTTTTCTAGAGTTGCAACAACAATGAGATCCAGATCAACATGGAAAATCTTGGAGACTACCTATAAAGGTAATACAAGGTAAAAATTGCTAAATTGCAATCTCTTATGATAAGTTTTGAAAATTTACAAATGAATGATTCAGATTCAATAGACCAATTTATGGGTCAAGTTTGAATATAGTGAATCAAATTAGATCTAATAGAGAAACAATCACGGATCAGAAGATCATAGAAAAAATACTCAGGAGTTTACCCAGTAAATTTGATGCAATAGTTGTAGCTATTGAGGAAACCAAGGATTTAGAACAGTTATCTGTAGATGAATTAATGGGTTCTTTGTTAACACATGAATCCAGAATGAATAGGAATAGCAATACTTCTCTTGAGAATGCTTTCAAGTCACAGGTATCATTTGGCAGAGGAAGAGGAAGAGGAAGGTCAAACTTCAGAGGAAGAGGCAAAGGTAGAACTAGAAGGAACAATCCAGATCAAGGTGAAAACAATAATCAAAATTACAAAAATAAAGGACGTGGCAACAATCACTTCCAGCAAAGTTCACAGAGGTTTGATAAATCTAATATTCAATGTTATTACTGTAAAAAATAAAGATATTATGCAAGTGACTACAGAAGGAAACAAGGATATGTGGACAAGCAGAATGCTAATTACATAGGTGAATCTAGTTCTAATCCAGGTGAATCTAGTTCTAATCCTGGAAGCTTATTTCTCACTTGTCATGTTACTCAAGAAAAATCTAGAGATATTTGGTTCTTAGATAGTGGATGTAGTAATCATATGACAGGGAAATTTTTTTTTTTTGCTAGTCTTGATGATTCTATAAAATCAGAAGTGAAATTAGGAAATGATATCAAAGTGGATGTAATGAGTAAAGGAGTAATAACTGTTTTGGCAAAAAATGGTGAAAGAAGGTTTATACCTGATGTTTATTTTGTACCTAGACTAAAGCATAATCTTATGAGTGTTAGACAGTTAGTACAGAAAGGTTACAGAGTATCCTTTATGGATAATGTTTGCACAATACTAGACAAGTTTCCAAGTGACAGGTTGATAGGAAAAGTGGAGATGACTAAGAATTGGATGTTCCCTTTTCGCATTCAGTGCATCCAAGGAGAAGGGGAAGCCCACTTCAAAACCATGCATCTAGACCAATCATGGCTATGGCACTTAAGGTATGGACATTTACATTTTGGAGGTTTGAATTTGTTACAGAATAAAAATATGGTGAAGGGATTACCACCAATAGAACAACCAAGAAGTTCATGTGACAGTTGTATTCTGGCAAAACAACATAGAGAGAGCTTTCCAGTAGGAGCCTTATATAGAGCAAAGGTAATATTGGAGCTAGTCCATAGTGATTTATGTGGACCAATGCAAATTCCATCAGTTGGAGGTAGTATTTATTTTCTAGCCTTCATTGATGACTTTAGCAGAAAGACATGGATATATTTTCTCAAAAATAACTCTGAAGCCTTTGAAAAGTTTAAAGAATTCAAGGCAATGGTTGAAAAGCAGAGTGGCCATTATATCAAGGTACTTAGATCAGATAGAGGAGGTGAATATATGTCTAATGAATTTCAAGATTTTTGCAGATATTATGGCATTAAAAGGCAATTGACTACAAGGTACACACCACAACAGAATGGTGTAATAGAAAGAAAGAATAGAACAATCATGGAGATGGCTAGAAGCATGTTGAAAGCCAAACACTTGTCAAATGAATATTAGGCAGAAGCATAAGCATGTGCAATATATATTCTAAATAGAATCCCAACAAAGAGTGTCAGAAATTGAATTCCACAAGAAGCATGGAGTGGTAAGAAACATAGTGTACATCATTTCAAAATTTTTGGTTGTATTGCATATTCTCTTATACCATCTAAATTGAGAAGAAAACATGATGATAGAGGTGAGAAATGCATTTTTATTAGCTATAGTGAAGAATCAAAGGCTTATAAGTTGTATAACCCTATTTCAAAGCAAGTGATTATTAGTAGAGATGTTGAATTTAAGGAAGAAGAAGCATGGGATGGTAGCACCATCACAATTAGAGCACCAATTCCACATAATGAAGAAGAATCTGAAGAACAAAATTTGCAACGAGATCAATCCTCTCCACAAGCAAGAACAAGCACTCCAATAAGAACACTTAGGAGGTTTGAACAAGGTGAATCATCTGGTCATGCATGTCATCCTACTCCAAGTTCACAAGTAAGTGATGAATCAGATCCAACTCTTGTTATTTTAGGATCAAGATTTAAAGGTAAGAAAATGAGAAACTTGAATGAGATTTATAATCAAGAAGAAGATAAATTAGATTTATATTAAAATTTTGCTCTTTTCACTCATGATCCTATGTATTATGAAGAAGCAGTTAATGAAGAACATTGGATAAAAGTAATGAATGAAGAAATGAATGCCATTGAAAGAAATCAAACATGGGATCTAACTAATCTACCTGAAGGTAAGGATTGTATAGAAGTCAAATGGGTTTATAAGACTAAATTTGATGCAGATGGAAATGTTGAAAAGCATAAGGCAAGGTTAGTAGCAAAAGGTTTTGCATAAAAACATGGAGTTGATTATAATGAAACATTTGCTCCAATTGCTAGACTTCATACTATTAGAATGGTTTTATCAATAACTGCTCAAAATAATTGGTATGTATATCAAATGGATGTCAAATTAGCTTTTTTGAATGGTTTTCTAGATGAAGTGTATGTAAAATAGCCACCAGATTATGAAGTGCAAGGACATGAAGAAAAAGTCTACAGATTGAAGAAAGCCCTTTATGGTCTCAAGCAAGCACCAAGAGCATGGTATAGCAGGATTGATTCATACAAGACAAACAATGGATTCAGTAGAAGCAATAGTGAGCCTACTTTGTACACAAAAAATAATAAAGAAGGTCAGATTTTGATTGTGCATTTGTATGTTGATGATTTGATTTTCACTAGAAATTTGTCTGTAGACACATTTAAATCAACAATGAAGAAAGAATTTGAAATGACAGATTTAGGATTAATGAAGTATTTTTTGGGCATAGAAGTTGTATAATTAGAGAAAAAAATATTTATTTGTCAAAGTAAATATGCAAAGGATGTGTTAAGAAGATTTAAGATGTTGAATTGTAAACCAACACCTACACCAGTTGCTACAGGGACCAAACTTTGCAAAGAAGACCAAGGGTCTTATGTTGATTCTACGACATTCAAAAGACTAGTTGGCAGTTTGATGTATCTTATAGCTACAAGACCAGATATCATGTATGGGGTCAGTTTAATCTCTAGATTCATGGAGTCACTGAAAGACTCACATTGGCAAGTTGGAAAGATGATATTGAGATATGTGGCAGGAACTACAGAATATGAAATTTTATATTCCACAACTAACGATTTTAGTTTGATTGGTTATACTGATAGTGATTTTTCAGGTAGCATTGATGACAGGGAGAGTACTTCCGGACATGTCTTTTTTTTAGAAATAGGTGTGGTCACATGGGCATCCAAAAAGCAACCTATAGTGACACTTTCATCAGCTGAAGTAGAGTATATAGCAGCCACATCAGTAGCATGTCAAGCAACTTGGATGAAAAGAATATTGAAAGATTTATTACAAGCAAAGGAGTCAACACCAATCTTTTGTGACAACAAATCAACAATTACATTATAAAAAAATCATGTTTTTTATAAGAGGAGTAAGCACATTGATACAAGATTTCATTTTATCAGAGAGCTAGTAAACAATGGAGAAATCCATCTAGACTTCTGTAGATCTGAAGATCAATTGGCAGATATATTCACAAAGGCATTAGCAAAGGAGACCTTTGATTATCTAAGACAAAATTTAGGCATTGTAAATGCTGAAGTTGTTAGTGGTAGAAATTAAATGGGAGTGTTAGAAACTCAATATTAATTGGAGATAATTTCTCCACTCACAGTTTAACTCCCTGTTCCACCTCCCTCCTTCTCATGCATGCACAACAGTTAACAAACAGTTAGAGATCAGTTAGTTTAAGCAGTTAACAGTCAGTTCTTTCAAGTAGTTAAGGATTAGTTTATTTTCAGTTATTTTTGCCAAGAAAATTCTATTCATAGATGCCTTGAGCGCAGCTTTGTATGAGCAAGAAAAAAAAATTAATAAAAATCTTGTTTTCCAGAATTGCTATAGCAATCTGAGTTTTGTCTGTTATATTTATGCTTTTTTATTTTCTACAAGATAAAATTCAGGAATGGTACTATAAGGAGTGAAGGCTGTCCAAATACTCTTTCTATTATACCTGGTGTTGTTGCATATGTTTCATTTTGTTATTTCATGATCAGAGAAAGTCGGATCGCCTTGGGACTGTGATCCTCCAGAATATCATTTTTGTTATATTAAGTATCAACAAACTTCTATGGAGTTGGAATAGAGGACTTCACATGGGATTTTCATGTAATATTTCAGCAAAAAAAATCGTTTAAAGAATGCAAAACTAATTTTAGAAATTCAAAGTTTGTTGCTGGAGAATATACCGGGGAAGATTAGAATGTTAGTGTGGAATTAAATATTAAGTAAATTGCCATTAATATTAAGTAAATTGCCATTAAGTAAATATATAAGTAAATTGCCATTGATTATTATTTTTTTTAAAAGTACTTAATAAATATTAAAATGCTAACGAAGCATAAGTTAGGCATGAAAAAATCAATCGTAGTTAGCGGATAGTATGCAACCATTTTAAAGATTATTACGAAGAGACATTCGCTAGAGGGTAAAAATTGTCTGCAATCAAAAAATATCAAGTTAATTCTTCAATTACGATGCCCCTCATCCCCTATTGTTATATGATGATGATAATAGAAAAAGAAATTTATCATATCAAATTGAACTTTGGTATATTATAAGAAACTTCAAATCAATTGAATATTTCTAGCGGATTATAATTATGAGAATTTGTTTGCCTGACTAGAATAGTTCTTGCGTATTATAATTACGAGAATTATTTTGCCTGGCTATCATGCTTGTAGTGCTGAAACTTAAAACATTGCATGCTTAATATTTAAACACAAATTTTACGACAAAGATTACTATTTTGAAATATATGATCTCTAAGCGTCATTTCTTAGGAAGAATAGCCTAGTGGGTCATATTTCTTACAAAGTTTGGTCATATGTTTGTATCACAAAAGTCGGTTTAAAATGTTTATTATAACGGAGCAACAATTGATGCTTTCTTACTGGACTCTTATAGATGATCTACTTTTATAGATGAGTTTTTCATGTGTACCATCAATTGACGCTGTCTTACTCGACCACACTCTTATAGATGATCTAGATAATTTGTTTAGTATATGGATCAAGTTTCTCTATTTATTAACAAAGTAACATGGTATGGATCATTAATTGTAAGATTCCATGCAACATGTGTTTTAAGGATTAAATATATCAAAGTGTATGATGATTCTTAACATGCTAATCAAGTCAAGATTGTTTATCAAACAAAACAAGTCAAATTGATCTTCAGATAACTCTATTTAATGACTTTGAAATTCAAAATATTCTAAAAAAAATATATATATAATAAACATATAAATTGTATGACTAGTGTTATTTCACTTTCTCTTATTGACATTATAGATAATCTTACCATATTGACTATTAAGATATTATATTAACAAAATAATTAATCAATTTGAATGCCTTATATCTATTTACTTTGGAAAGTGTTATAAATAAATCAAAGTAATGCATTGATATATTCAATTACTTATCAAAGTAACTCATATCTCATCACCTTTCAACAAATGATAGAAGGAAATTTCAAATAGATGTCATTAGATATATTATAAGAAGGAATTCCTTTCTAAGATAATTTTTGATGAAAAATTTAATACAACATTTTGACTATTTTAAGTTTTTTATTAAGGTCACTTTTAATTCACTTTAAAATCATCAAGAAAGAAATTTGTAATAAAATATTCTATTCATAAAATTAGATATAAAGTTAGACAAGTATATTTAAGCCATCTCTATTGTTAAATTTAAATTACATAAACATAATGTTTGAAAAAACATTCACCTCAATGTTACCTGCTAACATTAAATGAGTGACATTAGGGTGATGTTTTTTTTTTAAAAAACTTTGGGGTGACATTAAAAAATTTGTCACTAATATTCTTGATGATGTTACCTAGTGACATCAAATTTATCATTGCATATGACTTGAAATATGTCATTAAATATGACTTTAGTTCTATATCTAAATGTGAATTCAATTATTTGACTAGTACACTAGATCAAACTTTAAGGTGAATTTAAAACCAACACTAATTCTAACTTAAAAGGGACTTTAGATGCAACACTAATTTTATTTTAGGAGTGACATTAAATTGAATTTAAACATTACTTAAATTTGACTTACATGCATCATGTTTATCTATTAAACATAGATTTTAATTAGGGTTTATCCCTTATAATATTCTATTAAGATTTAAGGCTATTCCTAAATCATCCCGCATGAGATTTATATACAATTTTCTCATATATTTTATTAATTGTAATCCTTAAAATCTATTTGCATTTATTTAGGAATAAAAGGGATATTTATTATGCATCTAAAATCTACACACATACATATGGCCAATAATATACTCAACTTTATTATTTTTGAGTCCAATAATTATTTACATTACATATGGACCTTGTAAAGAGAATAAACTCACTTTCTCTAGAATCATATTTTAATTAAACTAATCTCATAAGTCCTTAATGGGTATCATATTTATTTACACATGAAAATAGATGAAAGATTTACTATGGCATTCATGCCATCAAATAAACGTAGCCTAAGGATTATAAAGAAAAGTAGGTAGGCTTTACTAAAATATACTAAAACAACTGATACCTCAAAGATTATCCCAAATAGTAGAACCACTTCTATGCATCAATTCCTTGTAAAGGAAGTGAGATGCATAGGTATATGCCTAAACTATAAATATCTATATATTTTAGATTATATGATTTTATAAAATAGAATAAAAAATCTCCCTAAAAATTTAGTTTAACAAAAATGTAGAGTATTCGACCTTAACTATGGGACACAATCACAATGACTCATCCTTAACTTCTTCTATTAACTCAAAGATAAAGAAGGATAATTTATACGTTAGGTTAGGCATTAAGGTTAATTTAAAAAATCCAAACCTTCTCTACTAATCATGAGTACTATAACATAGTTAGTTCTAATCATAACCAATATCAATACTTAGACTTGCTATCAATAATATCATAATATCAAGTGAAATTGAATGTAATATGGAGACGTAATACATTTAACAGAATATAAAACTTGTTTTTTGTTTAATAGGTTACATCATGTTCTCATTGTAATACTATTTATGATATGATTTAGTGTCATGATCCACTCAGACACCCACATAACATTTGCATCAAGTCCATAGGGTGAAAATGAGGATTTTTGTTCACTACTCCCAAACTTTCCATCAACTGAGTGATATCCATGACTAATCTAAACCAACATTGTAGCATGTTATTTTAACTTCCATCTAATGAAATAATTTCCTTATTTAAAGGGAATAAAAATAATCGTAAGTAGAATTAATCTCTAAAAGGGGTGAAACTCTAAAAGGGAACCCAATAAAAATAACCCATTTTTATTCAAAGTACTCTGTTGTATATTTATTTTGTAGTCAAATAGTGCATCATAAAAAAATATTACTTTAAGTATTTTTAATGCTCATAGTAAATCTAAGATAATTTTTCACGTTGATCTTCACCATATTATTCCTTATAGCATTTGCACTTTCTTCTGACCTTAAATAATTTTCTATTGGATGTATGGTAAGCTACAATTTATTGTTGAAAAAAAATATTAATTTGCAATTTTTGTATGCCTATGTTTTTTTGTAACCATTTTACACATTATATACCATTACTTCAGTTGTTGAGTAGATTTATTTGTTTTCATAGTCGAGTTCCTTATTCAGTGTTTTCTAGCCATGATTTTTTCTAGATCTAGTTTGTGACTTTTACGGTCTAGGCTACTATTTTTCTATCATCCACCTTCCTTATAATTTTTCATAGACCACTTACACAATTACATAATTACCAACTACCATGGATTTTTCCATGGCCACTGACTTGTAATTTACAATTACAATTAAAATTATAATAATTATAATGACATTTATTACTACAAAAATATTGGATTCTTTTTTATTTTCTTTACAGATGAATAAAACCCTCTTAAACTAGTAATAACATATTGTGTTTATGTTACATAGGCATAGGGTGATAATATTTGGAATCCATTCTCCCTTTCAATTGGTTATATAAAAGGTTAACCTTATTTCCTATACATGGCTGGGATCTATGTTTGTTGTAGTTGTCAATCATTAAATCACCCTCTTGCATTATTTTGGCTCATGGGACACACTAATGGACTAAATTCAAACCCAATCAATTAATCTCACATTTTAAAGTATATAAAAACTCATTGAGAGACACTTGTATCCTACACATTCACAAAATTTATGATGTCCCCTCTATAGTATGAAGAGATAGAATAGGAATCACATCATTGAAATGATTATCCAATGATAAATGTTTTATCTTCCATGATCTGTTATACTATTTCCTAATGATCTATTTATAATATAAAACATGATGACAAACATGAATATATGAAATAACAGTGGGTACAACATTAATTAATACTCAACCATGTTCATAATCCAAGGTGAGGTTAGGTGGGGCATTAAATTGATATCATTGCATTCATGTATTCAATATGGTATGTGTATGAATTTTGGGGTAAAAAATAAAACATCTTTTTGTAAAAATATGATTTATAGAAAAACACTTATGGACTTTTGAAAAGTGTATACTAAGTTTTGGGATTTATGATTATTAATTATCAAACGTAAAACACATATGCACCAAAATTCATAAGTACTATAATGTTATTCTATAATGCCTATGTGCTACTATTAATTTACAATTTACAAGGCATCGAAGTAGTGAAAGTTGAAGAACTAGAAAACATGTATATTTACTAAAATATATGTTAGGTATGATAATCTAAATTTAAAAATATAATTGACATTTATGTTGTTACATCATTATTATTATTATTATTATTATTATTATTATTATTATTATTATTATTATTATTATTATTATTATTTAAATTTATTTTAGTAAGTATAATAAATTAGTGATATTCTAAAAGTTTTATAATTTGTCTCATAGGTTCATGAGTTATGGTATAGAAGATAGTTTCTCAAAATCCAATCTAGTTAGTTCTTAATCATATTTAAGATATTGGTATTGAACATTAAGCTTCCAGGGAAAAACTTTCAAAACCAATCTCTATGTTTTTAAAAAATAATATAGTAGTATTTTATATTTTTAATATATTAAGATTGGTTGTTAACAATTTTTTGAGTTTTAGGTGTGTTAAATTTATTTACTTTTAAAATAGACCACACCAAACCAACAATTTATGTTTCTTTTTCTTTTGATTAGGTCCCATATATTCTAAAAATGACACAAAAAAACCATATCCACTTGTGACTAGTGAAAGTGTGGATAATGTTTGTCATTTATGTGAACAAACACCCTATCTTTTCAAATTTATTACCAAAGTAGTATTATTTGGGTAGGTTAAGACGTATTAGTGACCCATGACTCCCAACCATCTATTTATGTAAATTATACTTGAGATTAAGTCCCTTAAATGCCAAAATTTATACAACACCATATCCACTTGTACTTAGGGAAAAATTTTACTATTTAAGAATATTTATGTTTGATTACCCCAAATTAGTTTTAATTCAAGCCAAATTTGTGTGATTTTGGAAACATAGGTCTCATTGGTGATCACGCACACCCAAACACACATTAATGTTAATTTAACTTTAGATTATGGGTATTATAAGTGTAATGTTACATAAACACACCATATACACTTGTGACTAGGGGAAATGGATAAAATTTATGGCACATTTGTGTGTAATCACTCTAATTCACCTAGTATTTAGGTAGAACTAGTATTAATTAGGTAATATAGGTTGGATTGGTGATGCATACACACCTAACCACCCATTTATGTCAATTTCTCTTTAGATTAGGTTCCTTAAAGGCCAAAAGTAACATTAAAACACCATATCTTCTTACAACTAGGGAAAATATAGATAGGTTTTGGCACATTTTTGCATAATTACTCTAATTCACTTCAAATTTAGGCAAAATTGACATGCTTCGGTAAACATAAGTCATGACCTAATAACACCCAACCATTATTTCATGCTGATTTTAACTATAATTAGGTCCCTTATTAGCCAAAAGTAACATAGCAACACCACATCCACTTATAACCATGGAAATATAAGATAGTTTGTGGGAGGTTTATATGTGATCCCTCAAACTCACTTAAAAATTATGTCAAATTAATTTAACTAGGATAATTTGGGTCACATTAGTAACCTCCAAAAACTCAACCACCCATTTATACCAATTTTAATTTTTATTAGTTCCCTTATAGGCCAAAATCAATAGAATAATACAATTCAAATCACATTTTCCAAGTCATACCACTTTGGAATAAATTCAATGTGAATAGGGGTGATCACACACAAATGTTCCCTAGATTATCTACATTTACATTTTTATAAAATGGATATGGTATATTGTTTGTCATTTTTCTATATAAGGGACCTAACTATAAGTAAAACTAACATAAAAGGGTGGATTAACATGTGATAGTTACCCATCAAACTTAAATTTAGCTAATCACGCCTCTTTGTTTTGAATTCTTAGTGAATTGGGGTGACTAAGCATGAATGTTTCCTAAATTATCTACATTTTCCAATGATGTACATGAATATGGTGTTTTAATGTTGCTTTTGTTTTATCATCCCAATATTGACAAGTAAAAATAACACAAAGGGTTTATTTGGCTACATGTGTAACTAATATGTCCTATGTTTCCCCATTCACATAAGTTTTACATAATTTAAAAGTTAACTAGTGTGATGTAGACAAATGTTTCCAAAATCATTTGCATTAACCTTAGTTACAAGTGGATATTATGTTATTGTATTATTTTTGGCTTATGACGTGCCTAATCACATGTAAAATTGGTATAATGGGATATTTGAGTGTGCATAAGTAACTAATGTGACATATTTCCCCCTAATAATACCACTTTTTCTAGAATTCAAAGTTTATTGTGGTTATTTTGCATACATTTGCTCCTAATGTTTTGATTTTTCCTTGGTCTCAAGTGGATATTGTGTTTATATGTCACTTGTGGCATGTAATGGACATAATTTAAAATAAAATTGACATAGTGGAGTGGTAAGGTGTGATTAGGTCACCAGTAGTACCTACATTGCCCAAAATACACCACTTTGGCTTGGATTCAAAGTTATTTGGGGTGATCAAGCACAAATATTTTGCATTCACCCTAGTCACAAGTGAATATGGCACTATTATTTCACTTTTGTTGTATAAAGGACCTAATAAAGATAAATGAACATAAAGGGGTCGGTGGGCGTGTTTTATTCACTAATAATACCTAAATTTATATAGTTATACAAAATTTGGAATTAATATGAAGTGAATTTGGGTGATCACACATGGATATTCCATCAAGTTTCCATATTTTCCTTGGTTGTAAGTGAATATGGTGTTTTTGTGTTTATTTTCACCTGTAATACCTATAATTACAAAACTATATAAATAAAATTTGTGATTTAGTTTTTAGAATTCATAAATCTAAAGTATTTTCCTGATTCACATTAATTTAGCTTAAATTTGAAGTGAATTTGGGTGATCATGCATAGATGTGACTAAAATGATCTACGTAATCTCCCTAGTCATTAGTGGATATGATGTTGTTTTGTCACTTTTTCCCTATAAAGTAACTAATAAAAAGTAATATTGGTATAAATATATGGTTATGTGTTAAATATCACCAATGTGACTAATTTTTATTGAATTATGCCACTATTAGGGTCATCATGCATAAATATGCCTATATTTTATTTCATTTTTCATAGTTGTAAATATATATGGTGCTTGTGTGTTGCTTTTGGCCAATATAGGGCCCCAATATCATGTTAAACAAGAAAAAAATGTTTGTTTTGGTGTGTTTGGGTCACTAATGTGACCTACATAGCTCCATTCACACCACGTTGTCTTGAATTCAAACTAAATTTTGGTGATTGTGTATAGATATATGTTAAATTATTTTGATTTTCCATACTCGTAAGTGAATATGGTGTTGTTAATGAGGCCCAAAAATTTACCTTATATTACTATTCATAATTCCTCTAAATACCTCAATAGGTTTCTACCCCCACTCTTTTGGCGTGTATAATGTTGATATATTCACATATTATATAAATAGTATATATGCATATATTTTAGTTTAAACTATTTATATTTATATAAATTAGTATGATCAAATGAATAAATTAATTTTGGTATAACCAATGAATAATTAGAAATGTATAATATTCAAGATACCCAAAACTACAAAGGATAATAAATAAATTAAGTTCACTCCCAAATTGTAATAACTGCATGTGTGAGCACCCATAACAATTGACTATTTGATCACCCACAACAACCACTTTAGGTGCACATTTATGATTATGACTATTATTTTTAGTTGAATATAAAACACACTCTATTATTTTATAAAAACTATATATCCTTAGAATATGGGATGGAATATTATCATCTTCACTTATTTGGTTCACCAAGTCTTTATTCAAACTATGTATATGGTTGAAATCACTTCATGCCACTATTACATATATTATAATAATTATGAATTTATGTTGTTTGAAATTTTATAACTTATTTTATTATATGAATACCTATAAACTTATGGTTGTAACTTTTAGATATTGGTATTTCTAAATAAAATGTGTCTCTATTTAAAAGAGAAATTATAGGCCACAAAGAATTAAATTTAGCTTGGACACTAGAATAAAATATTTTTGAAAAATCTTTGTAATTATATTATAATCAAACATGTATAAATTAATTTGATGATAAAATTTTATTAATAATAATAATTATAATTTATATTATTTAATTATACCTTAAGCAAGGAAAGGACTCAAGGTCTAGTCCAACTGACATATGGTCCACTCATAAGGATTTATTGGTCGAGTTTCCCATCTATTAGTTTTTTTTTTCATGTTACATGATAATTTGATTTCATTTAATTTATATAAGTATGTGTAAATTCATTTCCATATTTAATTTCTTCTACATAAATTTAATTTCATTTGTGTACCTTTTCATTCCTTGTGAATAATTTGAAATTAGTTATGTGGGAAGCTTCCAAAATCTAGGTAATGTTTCAATTCTAGTGTTTAATTTCATGTAATTTCCTTTTCACAAATGTGGTTTAATTTCTTAGATTTAAAATCCCTACAATTTACTTTCTATAAGAGTTTTTCTCTTCCTCAAGTGTATTACCTACAATGCAAATTTATGTTAGTATAGCTTGAATTCCATATACTTTATATATTAAGTTATTAGTCTACTAAACCATTTGATGTAGTTTGCTGATGTATGTACAATATAGAATATTTTAAAGTTTATATGTCCTTATATTGGCAATTAAGTAAAGGGTCATATAATATACATGTTATATGGCTACCTCTTAGGGTATATCCTTATAGGATGAAGGATATTTCCTTAATTTAAGAGATAACAATGGTTGGTGTGTCATAGGTAGTTGTTGTATCAACTTTGGCCTATAAGGACCTAATTCTAAGTAAAATAAACATAGTCATGTCATTCGGTGTACATTAGCCACCAATGCAAACAACATTTTCCTAAAGTGAATTCTAGTGATCATGCACAAATATGCCCCAAATAGTCCACATTTTCCTTGGTTGCAACTGGATATGGTGCTTTTGTGTTGATTTTAACCTATAATGAACCTAATCACAAGTAAAATTTAATTTTATACAAACTCATGTTTTAATATGCTCTTAGCCATCATTATCTCTAAGAGATACGAGGTTTGTAAAACTCACTTTTTGCACAAATAGAACTACTTAAAATGTCCACAGTCAATCTAGAATGCCCAAAAACTTATAAAAATAATGAAAATATATGCCAAGTGCAAAATTTACTCCTAGATAACTTTATATTAGTAATTAAATATTAAAAATCACTAAATTTTGAACATATTAGATTAATAAAGGCTATCCTCTAAACTATAGGTCATATAAATGTGAGACTAATCCTAGAAGATTCGGAGTGGCACTAATTTATTGTATTCACTATAATAAATTTAAAGTATATAAATATGTAAAATTTTACTTTATTAAATACATGAACTGCATTTATTTCTTCATCTGATACTTTTTTGAATATTTTCAAACTATAAACAAATAGTTGTGCATAAATTTTATATTTCTTATGCACCATAGGTTTTTACATATAAACCTAAGACTTGGTCTTTCTAAAACAACAAAATTCATGTTTTAGACTAAAAATAAAAAAGTAAAACTTTAGACATGATAAACACTATGAATTTTAATAATGATATTTCATGAAAATATAAATATGATGTTGAGCACACTCTATTATTTCTAAATATATATTTTTAATTATTTTTATTGCTTTAATATATATTAATTTATAAGCATGTAATTATATGCCACTATCAGCCACAACTATAAATGTCTATCTTTATTTTTATAGTAGTTAAGGGAGGTTCATGCCCTACTATCTATTATTTTTTTATAAAAATATAGGAGTACCTATTTAATTTTAAACTATTTGTCCCATTTATACTTCACCATTTAAAAAAAAAAAAATAGTATTTTAAAAATTAATCAAAGAATAATATTGTGTCTCACTAGGCAAGGTAAAATAATAATTAAATAATTAAAAAATAAATAATTTAAAATACTTCATTATTTAAAAAATAATACCAAAAAAAATGTGTAATACATGTTTGTATAAATAATATAAGAATGTATTTGTTTGATTAATATCAATGACCCAAACTCAAGCTCAATATATGTTTAGGAGAGATTCAAATTGTATGTGGCCTCTTTATTTTAAAATATGGGACACACTATTATTATGCTTCGACCTCTGTGTGTGTGTGTGTGTGTGTGTACATATTCATTAATTTTTTAAAAAAAATATAGATAAAAGAATAGGTATAACTCTATATATATATATATATATATATATATATATATATATATATATATATATATATATATATATATATATATATATATATATATATATATATATATATAAAAACTATTTTTCAATTTTTTAAAGTAGTTAAGGGAGGTTCACGACCAACTATCTATTATGTTTTTATAAAAAATATAGGACTACCTATTCAATTTTAAACTATTTGGCCCATTTATACTTCACCATTTTTAGAAACAAATAGTATTTTAAAAACCAATTAAAGAATAATATTATGTCCCACTAGGTAGGCTAAAATAATAGTTAAAAAATAAATACTTTAAAAAATTTCGTTGTTTTTACAAAATAATACAAAAAAAAAAAAAAAAGTGTAATACATGTTTGTATAAATAATATAAGAATACATTTGTTTGATTAATATCAACGACCCAAAATCAAACTCAATATATGTTTAGGAGAGATTCAAAGTCTATGTGTCCTCTTTATGTCAAAATATGGGACACACTATTATGTTTTGACTTTAATATAATTATATCATCATCAAATATTTAGTGCATACATCTCTAATAATTGTTTTGAGTTTAAGTTTTTTATTTTTAGGAGAAAAAGTCCACTTAAAACACTCTTTTGGGTTGATAATTTCTTGCACTTACCTAGTACATTCATGTTTGGTTAACACTAAAACAATTTATGCTTGAGGAATGATTTATGGACATTTTAATCACAATTATAATATATAGTTAAGTATATTTCAATGAAAGGAAAGATTATTTGAAATTTGGTTTACTTAATCAAAGGAAAAACATAATGTTAATCTATCCATAAAGTTTTTACTGCACTATTTTCCCAAACTATAATTAAAAATATTTAAAATGCTTTAAAAAGTGGTGAATAAGCTAAAAACAAAAATAAACTTAAAATATGACACATGTGAGGGTTCACCCTAATTTGGATTTTTGTGATCATGATTATTTTAATAAAGATGTATTTTTGAAACATATCACAATGATAAAATTGTTAGAGTAGGTTGTTTACCTTTTCTCATGTTCCTTATGTGTTTTACTTAGTTAACTATTTTTTTTTCCAACCCACTTAAGTGTGGATGTTATATATGTGTTCTCTATTTAAGTATAGTGGGTTTTTATCCATAGTTTATCTCTTAGATTGATATTATGGCTATGATTGATCTTCTTTGCCAATACTACAAGACACTTTCATCATTCTTACATAAAGTTCTGAGGATATATTATATGATATTAATCTTTGTTCTACTTATTGATTTCTAAGTCTATGCTTTCAGATTCTCTTTGCTATTTATTTTTAACCCCTAAGATCCTTAGGCTTGGAAATCTTTGTTTTTTATTCCTTTCATTGTATTAGAGTGATATATGTTATAGCTATATATTTAGGAGTTTACAATAAGATTTTATATCTAGATATAAATTGAAAAGTGCCATTGGATTCAAAAGACGTGAAAATCCTAGGAATGGTTAAAAATATGACTTAGTTTTGTGATAGGCCATTTTTTACCATTTTGGAGGGTTTTAAGTAATTTTTGGATTTTACTCATATATGTAACATTTAATTGGAGATTTTAGACAAACACCACACCACTCTAATCTCAATATAAATATATAAGGAGACATTACACATAAATATTGAATGCTTAGAATTTAAAAACAAATTTATCAACATGTTGATGTCCCATAGTTTGGTGATAGTGGCATAGGTATTGAACAAATACAATCAAAACAACATATGATCCTATTATAAGTGTCTCAACAACCTCTGTACACAAACAAAATTATGAATTTTAGTCACATTACTCACAAAAAAATAAATTTTTCTTTAGTTCTATTCAAATTAACCACCATTTTTCTTTTCTCTGCTCATCCATGCTGCATGCAGACACATAAATTTGGTCACAAGTACTTGTAAACATTAATTATTGACATATTTTAAACCACATGATTTGTATCCAAATATATGATTCGTATTTTCCATTTCTATAATCTAATTATTAATATGGGGAATTGACACTTTGTTTTACATCACTAGTACAAAGAACTTTTAAATTTAAATACCTAAATTTTTTAGTATCATTTGAAAAGTATATCCTACTCATGATAGGTCTGTGTTAGGAAGAAAATAACTATCATGCTTATGTCCACATATAATAGCTACATCCTATGCAAATTAATGGTTAGTTTATAAATTTTATATCAATATTTTGGTCTTCTTACACATTTCACGAGGTTGGCTAATGAAAATTATCAAAATGTTCACCTATAAATACACATCAAAGATCATTCATTATTACTAACTTCACAATATTTATTAATCACTTGCATACTATTTCATATTGACTAAATATACCCCATTCTACATAAATTCAAGAATAGTAATCAGAATCATATACAAAACAAGTCTAAAGAATTTTAAATAAAGTCCATATTTGTCAATATCAAGTACCAAATCCTTATTTTTAACTGCGTAGACATAGTCAATAAGTAAAATTGCACAATCACTCTTGATGGGAAAACTATGTGGGCTTCATTTTTATCTCTGGAGTATTAGATACTTAGGTAGTGGTAAATCATCAAAGGGGTGATTGAGGTTAGCCCAGGTTATTACACTTCTCTCTTTGTTTTTACATTTTTATAATCATTCAAAGTTCTCATAGGTTTTCAAAGACAAAATAATAAAATAATTTATTTCTACATAGTATAATACAAATTGCGATATCTTAGTTTTCTCAGTTCACACGTGGTAGAAGGTATAATAGTCATATTTTCATTACACTCAACTAGGACAAGTTCATGATAAAAAAAACTTGAGTAGAGTATGATTATCTTCACCCAAAACAATTTTGTCTAGGATTATTCCATGATTTTTTTCTTATTTTAGATTGCCAAACTCCTTATTTTTCTATTTTTATCTATCAATTACCGATCACAATCAACTAAGACAACTCCACGGTCAATGGAATTGAATGGCTTGTAGTTTTTTCTATCTATAATAATCCTATCAATATTTAGTATTATAATTTCAATTCTAGATATGCATATTTACTCTTAATGTTTTCTAAGAATAAAATTTTTTAATATATTTTAATTATCAAAATTAGGAATGTTGATTATTGTACATATTTAGAGTAATAATATCTATATAGTTTTACACTTATTAGAGAAATTTTATTATTATTTTATTAAGATAGGATAAAACATATTGGTGAACCTGATGTGATTTTTTTTTAAATGAATTCGATAATAAATTTAAAAGATATAAAATATAGGTTTTTATAGAATCAAAATAATGCAAAAAATAGATTTTATAATAGCATACATGTTTTAAATGGTTTGAATAAGTTTAAAATTTAGATAAGTGATAGATATTGACACATGGACATGTAATATGGGGCATGTGACATGGATATATACTCACTTTTTAAAATCTCAAATTAAAATTAAATACAAACCTCCCTTGATTACTACATAAGGTCCACTACAATCCTTTCCTAATGCATACTCTATTTAGAAAACTATCATCAACTTATATGCTAAAGTATTACAATTAGATTAAGGTGACTCTTAAAAAGACCACTAAATATATTCTCATAATATACTTATTTATCCTTTGGCATTCGAGATAACCTCTGTTAATGTAGGGTATTTGTTTTATTTTTATTAGCTTTATTCCTACACACATTTTTTTATTTCTAGACTTGAGTTAGTTTATTTGTGTATACTTCTCACATAGGAGTTACTCTTTCATTATTCCATCATAGGACGTACTCTTTGATTATTATATAATAAGAGTTACATGCTTCTTTTATGCCCTTTATAGATAACTTACTACCTTTCTTTCCTATTTTTACATCTCTTAGTGAGCTATTTTACATAGAGTGTTGGATATTCACCTATATGGTCTTATAATTCTTCTCATTTGTGGTTTAATTTACTTTCAATAATGCTTATGCAATTGATTTAGTCATATTTATGAATTGATGCATTCACTTGATAAATATATCTTGATGATTCCCCAATATGGTATCAGACTATTGGGTTTGGTAAACTAAATGTCTAGTTTTTTAATATTATTATAGTTTATTATAAAATAATGAGAATTTTATTTTCAATGCTTGTTTCTTAATCACTAGGAATTTATTGCATTTGATGTTTGTCTATGGTATTCAATGATGTTGGATGCCAATTTGTTGGTTTGAAATATTTTAAGCCTTGTTGGTCACTATCACTAAGTTTTTGGCATGTATTGTGGCTGTTGTGCAATGGTTTATCCATTTATGTCTTGGCTTTGTCTTTATATATAGGCATGGCATAGAAGGTATATGGTCTGAAGTATAAAGTTGAGGAGTGAATTTTCCACTATGGAGATTCCTTCCTTGGAATTTTCATCCTCTATTCTATCCCAATCATGCTAATAAGGGCATTTAAAGAGTCATAAATATTTAAATGTGATACTCAAAATAGACAAAGCCATGCACCATTCCTTCTCTATCATATCCATCTTTTGGTCTCTCCTAGTTGTGTTAATAAAAGTAAGTAGTCTAATTTTTATAGTTCTATTGACCTATTCAATGACCATTTTTATTGCTCTATAGCCTCTTCATGACCTACAAATTTAATATTAATTTTCATTTCAACTCTCTAACTATGAATGGCACTTTAGTTTTTGTCACTATGGTATTCAAAACCACTAACTTTATATCTTCATCCATTCCACTAGAGATTCTCTATATGGGGTTGTCCAAATAGCTCATTTGAATGCAATAAACACTTCACTAGATTTCAATTAAAGGCATAATTCTGAGTGTGGGGATAAATCACGAGGATTTTTCTTGCTTTTGTTGCCCAGAGATAACAAAAAATTCTTTGTAATGTGGTAAACATATAGTGAAACACCCATCATATAGCCCAAAAATCATCTCCAAAGACATTTAACCTCAAGTGGTGGTGCCCCTGGTTTCTTCCAAAATAGATAAGTCTAAAACCAATTTAAAAAATCCTTCGCCTAATTTAAAATCAAAGTGACTTTAAAAAAATCTATTTTTTTAAATTGGATATGTTTTTATTAATGGCCTCAAGTGTATTTTTGTCCATTGGATTGCACATGTGTGTGTATTGCTGGGTCAATTGAAGACTTAACATTGTAGTTGGATAGATCCTTGCCATGATTTTAATAACTTTATTTAAGGATATGTTTTATTTTTAGTCTTTGGAACATTTAATTTTATCCAAATATAATTAATTTGGCCATTAATGATATAAAGAAGACATTGTAATAAATTTCGATTGGTATCTAAAATTTGAGTTTTATTTTCTTCAAAATTTCATGTTTTTTCCAATCCATTGGTATCATTTATTTTGTAAAGTTAAATAAATTAAAAAGTTATAAAATATGAGGGGTTGATGAGATGTCAATTTTGAGAATTTATTCTTTTGCTAAAATTGGTGAATTTTCGGCAATTCCAAATGGAATGTGTTAGGTGATCTATCCCTAGACCCTTTAAGGGGATCTATCCCTTGACCCTAGTGGGCATTGCTACCCTAAAACCCTAAATATTGTCCCCTTGTTTAGTACTTCTAATGTAATTTCATCTATCAAAGGTTGAATTATAATCTATTAGGGAATTATATTCCCTCACAACATTATTTTATATGTTTTGTTAAGATTTGTACATGGATTTATTATTGTTAAAGTATGATGTACTTTTATTTCACTAGTTTAATTTTAAACTTGTGGCACAAAATGCACTAATTAATCGCATTTGGATGTATTTTTATCAATTTCTAACATCCATTCATTAAAGTGTTCATTGGAACTTTCATAATATTTAATTTCACATGTTTGAACGCATTATCAACTGATTCTGACATCCATACATTTGAGCATGTTGTGCTACTTAAAAACATAAGGGGGTTATTATTGATTATGTTGGAGTGGGTATTGTGGTCCCTAATTTCTCTCTTATGTGCACACTCAATTTATGTGACTTGTGTGCCACTTTGGTGAGAAATATACTATTTTATCTTGCATTCTTGGATGCATTATCAGTTGAGATTGATGTCCATTCATTGAGTATACATTATCACTTGTGAAATGGTTTTATCATTATAATTCTTTGGTGTCTTCTCTCTATCATGTTTAATCCAATTGAGAAATACCATTATATAATGAGAGTTGATTCTACACTAGTGATTCTTCTTAGAAATACTAACTATGCTTATTGGTGTGATTATATGGAACACCTTCTCAGAATCAATAATCCCATTCCATTCCTATATTTACATATTCCTGCTCCCACTGATCATATTCAATGTTAATTCTTGTGAGAAAATTCTTAGTGCCTTACTATTACATGTTTATTTTAATGTTCATTTCCTTTTGGAACATATGCAATGTTCTTGCATTGTCTAGAGCATCCTACAATTTCTTTTCAGAGATAATATTGAGATCTATAACACTCCTTGTCCTCATCTTCATATCATCTCTTTAGGTACTATTATACTCCCTCTTCCTACTCTTATTTCTTGTTATGACATATGTATGGTGGAATGTGCTCTTCTTTCTATCGACACCAGTAGAAGATGACATTCTACTTGACCTCAATTGGCTTATTATAGATTCTAATTCTATCCCTATTTTGGATGTTGCTCATCCAAAGACCTCGTACTCTTGTATTAGGATTAGTCTACTATTTATAGTGTGAGTACACCCATTAAGAACTTTGATGACTCATATGTTTCTATGGATATTCATATTATAGATATGTGTACTTCATAAATAGTATCTTCTTTAATATTTAAGGTTGTTGAGATGAGCTCTACTCTTCACATGAACATTATTCTAGTAAATGCTCTATGTCCTTTTTCTAAGATGTTTAATTTAATGAAATTACATCTAGTTGTTGTGCATAATCTTATCATACCTATGTAATGCCTTGTTATTTTACCTATTATATATATATATATATATATTTCTACCTTCATCATCTTTTTTGGAATCGAAAAAAATTTAGTACACACCTCATGTTCTTCCTTTGACAAAAGGAAGAAACATTATTCGATATGGATGGATCTTCTTTAGCCTTCAAGTAGAGGATCTCATCAATTAAATTCATCATTTTTTGATCTCTAATAAAGGTGACTTCATCACATTATATGGAGACTTCTTATCTCTTCTCTCTATGTGTCTTATATCTCTCATTTGTGGATGTATTTTTGGTTATGTTTGATGTCTTTAGATCATGCACTATATATCTTATTATTTTATCAGGTTTTTTGGGGGTAATTTTTTTCCTATGGTTTTTTCCTTTTATACACTTTATGAGAGTTGATTTATTCATGGGTACCTCATTAGGCCATGTTTTTTGGACCCATTTCTTCTACCCAACTAATTTGTGCTTACTAGGGAGGGGGTGTTACTGTAAGTTATTTATTTTCATTTTATTAGATTTACTCCTAAACTCATGTATTTATTCCTACACTTGAGTTAGAATTATTTGGTGTGCTTTTTTGAAATGGTTTACTTTTTAATTATTCCATCATAGGAGTTACTCTTTGATTATTCTATCATAGGAGTTAAATGCCTATTCTAGTCACATTGTGGAGGAGTTACTACCTTTCTCTCATATTTTTACATCTCATTGTGATTTATTCTACATGGAGTGTTATATATTTTCATATATGCTCTTGAAATTATTATCACCAATGGTTTCATTGAATTTTAATAACACTTATGCAATTACTTGATTTCTATTTATGAACTAGTGCATTCACTTGATCTAGATATCTTTGAAATTCCTTGATAACCTCTTACCGACTACCAACTTGCTTCATAGATCATAAGCTACTACTCTTTATGGTAAAGGATATCCTTACAACATATTCAATCAATCCATGTGGTATTATTAAATAATTATTATAATATAAAATTACTAACTAACCTCTTTCCAAGAATCCTAAAAAATTATCCATTACAATGGTTCTATGATCTCCCACTTTAACCAATGATATCATTCAACCATTTTGTAGATAAATTTATAGCACACTTATCTATTAAAATTTGGAAAAAATGTATTTTATAAATAAATTTATAAACTCATTTAAGTGTCAAACCAACCAATCAATTATTATGTTCATACTTGCACAAAACTATGATAGTTAAGATGACAAATTCTATGATAAATAATGAATTAAAACATATTTTCACATAAACCTTTCTAGAAGTAGTCCATTAATTAATAATGTTTGATAAATTAAAATATTTAAATGAGTTATACCATACAGTCAAAGAAAGAGAATTCAAGCTAATAGCATTGAAAAAACTAAAATTTGTTCCAAGTATTCCGTCTACTTCAAATCTCAAGTTATGAAGCAAGCCCATTTCCAAGGTAAAATATAAGGAAATAAATGATGATGCAAAATTAAAATTTAAATAATGAAATATGATAACTGATAAATAAATATCAATTGATATCTCCAAAAAAAAGGTAATTTTCACAGTTACCACAACCTCTGCATGTCTTGTTATAAAAAACTAATTGATTTCAATCTTATATATCTACATTGACCATTCAAGATTGATTTTACCAAGACTCAACCTAAGAATTTTTATAGTCAAAAAATTATGACTCTAATAGGTGTATTGATAATTATAAAAAAGTGTTTTGGGTTAAGGCACAAGATACGATATCTTATTGACGATAACACTATTGAGCTAAGAACACCCATAGAAGAAGTTGGACCATGTTGGCCCAGATTCCAATGTAAATAATAAATAAATTACATTGTAACAAAATTATTTTTCACACCAAAATTGTATTGTGTTGTTCTATATCAATATTTACAAAGAACGTGAAATCTTTATAGGCTTTTCATGGGTGGTTATGGGTTAAAACCAACTTTCCTATGAACCAACAATTTATTTAAAATAAAGTGTAATAGTAAATTAAATATTAAATATACTAACTAAATATTAATCTAAAAATACAAAATAAGATAATTTTGGATCACAAAATTCCTAAAAAATTCCCCCTTAATCCAAAGGGGTATATAAAGACTTGAGCAAAGCATTGTGAGTCAACCAAGTAGACTCTGTTGCAACTGCAACTGGTACACTATGCATCTTGGACTGGTCACATCCTAATCATCCCCAAAATATAGTAAAACATGATCATGCCTTGTAAAACTACATCAATCCTCCCAAAGAATCCATGCAACAAGTGACTTCCCTCTGTACTATGTATAGCACATCTCAAACTGATGCCCAACAATTGCCAACATATCTCACAGGCCTTTGCTCAGCACTAACAATGCTATCAACACAATGTTGACTCGTATCACACATCACCGATGAATGATCAAAAACCAATATACAATATCTTCTCTCCCATCAAGGGAGAGGTGAGAAGCCATGCAATAAACAAACTAAGTATAAATCACTGAAATGCTTCACATCAAATATCATAGAAACACTACATCTATGAAAGAAAAGTACATAAGAGAAAAAATTGTTATCCAATCACTAAATGCATACTCTAAGTCAAAATAGAAATGGAGAAGGGAAAATATCTTCCAACCTCCATGGATCCTCCAACCTCCAATTGGCTCTATTTAGCCTGTTAGATCTATAAGGACCTATAAATACTAAAATTTAATACCATCATCACTGACAATAGAAATGGTGGGACACGTCATTATAATATTTTTTTGATGTATACAACACATTTTTACTATTTGAGAAAAACTTGGGGTGTCAGATTCCACTGAAAATGCACCCGATTTGATTACAATGCATAGTTTATTCAAAATATGTGAAAAAAATCTACACATGTCATAATACAAAATTGATTGCACTGATGCTCTTGAAAATAATTTTCCATGAAAAATGAGTGGTCATACGAAGAATTTGGCCACTATATGCAAAAGATATGATAGTTTCAATTTTTTCTCCTCTATCAGGCTAGGCAAACCCCCTCTCAATGCTAATTCAAAATTTTTGACTAGTTTACGAGGATTAAAATTACATATAAAGACATGATGGACCCCTCCTTACATATACTCATTAGAAATACATTTAAGTATAGTTTTCAAAAATGTAACTTTGATAAAAAAAATATGACAATGTGTTTAAAATATGGTAGAAATGGTCATAGTAGGTCTAGATTTTCCTATTTTTTAGAATTAATTCAAATGTCTTCTTTTCAATTTTTTTTTCTTTTTTTTTTACTTTTGAGAAAAATAATTTTTTTTGTGAAAGTAATTTTTTAATTTTTAAATAAATCCTAAATCTTTCAAAGGATTTTGTACATCCCACCAAACCCTAATATTTGACAAACTATAATGAAAAAAACTTTGCCAAATTAAAAAAAAAAAAAAAAAACTTTACTCATATTTCCAATGCCATACAGGAGGTTTTCAATGCCATGGCTGATCTAGAAAATTTCTGGACTCCTTCTGCAACCCTTAGTCCATATAAAATCCATGCAAGATTGAATCTTTTATTATTTGGAAGTGCTTGAGAGTGAGAATAAAGATTTTCATTGAGTAAATCTAATTTTTTATGATGCAGGATATTATGGAGACCATACTACATCAATTTTTGGCTATAGAACTCCATTTTCAGCTTGAAAAACTTTTGGAATGCTTTGGGATTTGATAAATGGTTTTCAAGAATTCAAGAACAAATCAAATACTGAGCAGATCAATTGATAGAGAAATGAAAGCCATTTTATTCAAGCACATATATATATCTAAATGAAAATGCTGTAAAAATGTATATGTGGGATGTAAATTTTTATTTTCCAACTTTAAAAAAATTCTCAGATGCTTGGAATGATCTTCAATTGCTCAAAAACATATCAGAAATGTAGCAAATGAAGGTTGGATGTACTATCAAGGAGTAAGGCATACACATACTATTTTCTCAAATTTATTAGACTTTCTAATGTAAAATTATTTAAAAAATTAAAATATTTTAATAATTTTCTAATTTTTTTAACATTAGACTAGCCAAAGTTGATTTTCCAAGGCATACCTTATATCAATGCAATCTTCCAATCTTGCCTTTTCCATATTCACCATGCTTCAACAAACCATGATATGATACCACTATTGGCCCAAATTCTAATGTAAATAATAAATAAATTACATTATAAAAAAAATTATTTTTCACACCAAAATTTTACTATGTTATTATGTATCAATATTTACAAAGCACATGAAAGTTTTATAGGATTTTCATGGGTGGTTACGATTTAAAACCAACTTTCCAGTGAACCAACAATTTATTTAAAACAATGTATAATAGTAAATTAAATACTAACTATACTAACTAAATAATAATCTAACAATATACAATAAACTAACTTTGGATCACAAAATTCCTAACAGACCAGAACAAAATGAAATTGAAAACTTAAAATATTCATTAATCCATTACCAAACCATGGTACAATATATATTAAAGAAAATTTAGAGGTACAACATGCATAAATTTGCACCCTCCTCCTAATAGACATTTAAATCTAATAGATGGATTTATTTCTACATTTATAAGCACATCGACACCCCATCTAGTGATCACATTTGATGATAGTGAAATAAAAAATGATGATTTATGAATCCACCCACTTTTAATTCAAGATCATAAAAATAAAAAACCTTTACATAATGTCATGATTAACAACAGGTCAAGTGAAAATAGATGTACAATAACACTCTTTTATAGTGTTGGATACATAAAGAAATATTTATAAGTTACACCAAGAATAGTCAACTTATTTGATGGGCATATATAGAATAGTCTTGGGCATATTATGCTACCTACTAAATTTGATTAAGCTATAAAGGCTACTCCATTATTAGTCTTACCAAACACATATGTATTTAGTATGCTACTAGGATGTACTTAGATACAAAAGATTTGCACAGTATTATTTATAGTACATAACTGATTCAAATACATACATTTTAATCAAGTGGTCAAAGTTCAAGTCATTCGATATGAATATCCTCTATATAGTAAATGGTAAATCCTCATCTCCTATCACCACCATATTTGGTTATGGGATCTATTCAAGAACAAAATACAAAGACATTAATGAAAAATATTCAGGAGCACAATACTAAGATAATTAATGCAACCATTCAATATCATAGCATAAAATTGGTTGTTTCACCTATACCAAATCTTTTTATATAGTCAATTCAAAATAAAGTCATACACCGTCCTAAAAATTAGGTTTTACAATTATTACGTAATTTTTTTTAAAATTGTTATTTTTAATCATATTTTTATAATAAAATTATGAAAAATATCAATAATAAAATTTCTTAAAATATCACTATATATAAATTTAACTGTATAATCTTTCTTAGTCCTTCTATGGAATGATCTATATATTTCACTTTTCAAATGCCTTGATTTTTTAACAAATCAAATATCATTAAAGATGTAACATAAAAATATTTCAAAGTTTGTATAAAGTTTGAAACATAAATTATGAGATATTCTTGGGAGATTATTGTAGAATATTCGACCTTATTTATGACCAAATTTAATGTATTTTATATAACAATTATTGAAGTATATTTAGTATCTTTTTTGTCAATTATTCATTCTCCCTCATAATAAGTCCTTTCAACTAAAGTTTATTTGATGATCATTGTAAGTGGATACAATTATGGCTTCCAATCATGTGCTTCACCATAAACATCAAAGCCTACATTGAAGCTAATCAAGGTAGAGAATAGATTTTTATTTTTATTTTGATGAAATATATCCATATATTAACAAAAATACACAAAAAATTTCACAAACAAAATAAAATTAGTATGAAATCATGCCATGTCACAGTAGGTGGAGCATAGGATCAAAACCAAGAGTTCAAAACATTAGGTAGAGCCTAAGAACAAGTCACAAAGTCATAAAACAAAGATACATTTTATGAATCAAGAGAAAGACTAAAAGGAGGAGGATCCATATCATCATCAAGACCCCGTCCTGAGCTTCATCAATAATTTCCATCTGGAATAGGATCCCATCTAATGGCTTGAGGAGTGTCCCTATAATCATCTTCTACTTGTCTCAGAGTGGGAAAAATGGCCAAAGAAAGTGTAGGGAACTTATCCATCACATCTGACTAACCTCTAGCTATCATCCCCAAGTATCTAGGCATAGAGGAGTAAAAGTTTCACCCCATCAATCCTACCCAACAGAGGAAGGAGATGGTGACTGCCATCCTTAAATTTGTGTAGGAGGGGAGATTTATTGGTATATAGTGCCATTCTAAGAGTAATTCCTAGAATAGATGTGTCAATTCCTACCACAAGGAAGTTGAGGCACTTTATAATCTAGTTTAGAATCCATGGGTGGAAAAGGTGGAACTTGAGCCATTACACATGGAGCATCTCCCTAGTGGAAGAGGAGTTCTTAAAGATGCCCAAGCTGCATAGCCACTTTATTGGCTTCGACTTGAATCTACAAAAGAACATTAGAGATGATAGAAGACTTGTGTAAATAAAAAACATTACAATCAACAGAAGCATTATTAAACATAGAATTACTTTTTCTTTCCAAAGCTATAAGAGGATCTCCACTTTGAAGGTATATAATAATTGTGCATATTTGAAGGGCATCATGGGTTTGTATCAAAGGAGGATGTGCTTCCAAGATAAAAAGGCCTAAAAGGATCAGGGATCGAAGTCCACACCATTTTATCTTTGGAACAATACCAAAAAAGATGAGGAAGCATTTCAAGGTGGCCATAGGAAGGGAAAGTAGGCAAGTAGACTCTAAGTTAGATGAGTCTTCTACCAATATGTAAGCCATGGTCTAGTATACATCAAGAAAATTGAGTAAGCTTGGGCTCCACACAAGCCCCCCAAATAGTGTTAAATCAAAACCTCCACATTTTAATATAATAATGTAGCCCCCAATAGGCATAAATATTTTCAACCATAAGTAAATGGGGCGTGAACCATGCATAGAAAACCTAAGGAGTATAATTAAGGAGTCTCAACAAACCATTTCCAATCCTTCCACCATGGTCGAATGAAGTGGACTGAGATTTTATGGAGCATGGAAGTTGGCATGGCATTGAGGATCTCATACTAGGACTCTTGGTCCACATTGGCTAACCAAAATTTAGCTTTTGCCTCCTTCTAAGATATCCAAGAGTGAGATTTCTTGTAGAAGATATCCTGGATGATATAAAGTCCTATACAATAAAGCTTAGGAGCATTGACCCAAGGGACTTCTACCAGGGGTATTTTATTGTGAGAGAAGATGGGATACCACTAGAGAGAATGGGAATTAGTAAAGAGCCCATTACAAAAACTGGAAGCATTTTAGAGTAGCCATGACATAATATTTTACTAGGCCTTTTATAAGCTTTTGGACATAAAGGACCCTATGATTTGGATGAGAAATTGAATGAAGAGAAGTGTAGGGAAGCTGAGCCCTTTCTAGAAATTATTTCCCTTAGGTAGGCGTAAGGAGATACAGTGTCTAAACAACACCTTCCAAGATTCTTAGGCCTCAATGGCTCGCATAATATATTTTCCACATAAGGCAATTCCTTGTCAGGCTATGTTGATGAGATCCATCCCTCTAGCATCATCAATAAGGCAAAATATTCCCAAGCCATCCTATGGAATCCTTTACCTTGAGGGGAATTGGCCTGAATGAAATCTCTGAGAAATTTATCCAAAGTTTGGTAATAATTTTTAGAATGCACCCAACATGATAGTATTACACATGGGTGGATACAAAAATTTTCATGTAGATTTTAAACTTTCTTACTAATGAAAGAGACTTAGTCACCCAGTATTCTAGTTTCTTAGAAACTTTGTCAATAACATATTACCACAACAAAGGTGGTGAGGCATCAAAAGTAAAGGAGATGCTTATAAATTTAAATATTTCATAATGTTGGATCCACTTCCAACTGAATTTAGTAGCCCACATTGGTGGAAGGAGGTAATATTATCTATAGTAATGAGTTTTTTACCAGTAGATTCTAGAGCCAGAGGTTAGGTAGAAGGTTTAAAAACACTATAAGTCATTGTTCACATTTATTTCATCATCAATGAGAGTAAGGAAGGATTCATCCATAAAGTGGCCATTAAATAGTTTCATATCATCATGTGGGTTTATGACATCAAGAGGGAGATAGATTCAATTAACAAGGCCCCTAGCTTGGGCACTGCTAAGAAGATATCCAAAAACCTCAACTACAATAACATACAAGGATAGAGCTAGTGGTCACCCTTGATGAATAGAATAGAACAATCTAAATTGGTCAGATGTGACTCTATTAATGGAGAGGATAACCAAGGCATATAAGAAAAGCATCTGGATAATTTGGATGAAAATTGGCCCAAAGTAAAGGGATCAAAACATATCTAGAATAAATGGCCATTTTATGCGATCATAATCTCTTTAAAAGTCAATTTTATTGAACATAGCATGTTTTTTTTACTATATAACCCAATCCATGCCTTCTCAAATGATAATGATGTTATCCAAAATGTATTGGCTTCTAATGAAACTAGTTTGTTTTGGATGCACAATTAGAGGAAACATATTATACAGCTAGATTGTTATATCCTTGGAAATGATTTTATATGAGACATTTAATAAGGTGATGGGCCACCCGTTTTATATTAACTCCGAATCTCCCTGGTTAGCTAAGAATTTGATATTTCCTTTATTTATATTTTTCCCTAGAGAATGTGAGAAA
Organism: Torreya grandis; assembly: GCA_037957365.1. NCBI lineage: Eukaryota > Viridiplantae > Streptophyta > Pinopsida > Cupressales > Taxaceae > Torreya > Torreya grandis. The sequence goes on along the minus strand of JARHVA010003311.1, from coordinate 747,501 downwards.
AATGCTTCTTTATAAAACTTATGCAATTGACTACCCGTAAGGTCCCAAAGAGTTTTATATAATTCATAGGGGAATCCATCAATGTCAATAACTTTCTCATTAGCAATGTCAGACAACACTTCATGCAATCATCAATAGAGAGGGTCTTATCACAAACCACCCACTGGTTGGGAGTGAGTTTGAAAGGTACCACTGAAAGGCATTGTTGAAGGGTGGTTTCATGCTTAGTCAAAGATGATTGAGCTTTGAACACTTGTTGATAATGGTGGACAAAATCATGCAAAATTATCAAAGTCTCTGTGAGTTTGTTGATAGCCTAAAAAATGAATTATATTTATTTATTTGAGTTCTTAGCTTGTAGCATTTGGAAGAAATCAGAAGTTTTATCCCCTATCTTAAGCCAATGAAGCCTCAATTTGACTTGGGCTCCCTAGGCATTTTAGTTGTATATAATCTGAGTGTGATGCCACAAGGATGTTACTCTCACCTACAAGATCTCATTAAAGGGATCTTTTTCCATGGATGGAGTCACATGGCTCAACTTGGAAGAAGTATTAGAGTAGAATCATCTCTTAATTTTGGTAAGTTGGTAGCCATATATCTATAGAAAGTGAGAGGTCTTTCTAATGGCATCATCTCACTAAAGAATCCAACCGACTTCTGGTGAAGGACATGGATATCAATTCTAAAGTCTCCTAATGTGTGCCACTATGGGCCCATGCTTGAGCAAGGAGGTGTTAAACAAGAATTGCATTTTGTGGACTTTGGGTTTCATGAACTACCATGTCACTTAGAACCAAATCAATGAGTAATCAAAAAAGCCAAAATCCAGTAGTACCTACACCGAAGGAAAAAAAACCATTATTAAAAGAGAAGTATGATTGGGTGGACATCATTTCCGTATCTAGATGCTTTCAAATCCAAGTGGGGCCTTCCTTAAAACTACTCTAGGTATACCAAACTCCATCTATAGGTCGATGGGTTAAATTGGCATCATAAATTCCCCATTTAATGCAGATGTAAAACCATGCCTCACTTTTTACAACTTCCCACCTCATAGGCAATTCACCCAATGGGAATTGGGGAGATATTCCATTATCCACCACCATAAATGGGTATGATCCAAGGCATCATTTGAGGCATAAATATTAATAAATCCAAAGGAGTGGCTTTCAATTCTAAAAAGAGCCCATACTAACCAGTTGGGGGGGTCCATGCTAAATTACACTTAGTGTGGCCACCACCTTGCAGAAATGAATTTGATAACCCATCTACATCTTGTAGCATGGTTGTTATGAATAATGATACTATCATGCCAAATAGAGTTACTGACTACCTTTAAAAAAATATACCACCTTGACTTCCTGCAAATAGAGAATGTCCATCTTAGGAAACTTCCTTATTAAATCATGGATAATAAACTTGAATTTTAGGTATGTGAGACCCTAAAAATTCCATGAAAAATAATTCATAGATGATGGGTGTCAAGGGACATGTCCTTGGAGTCCAAACCTTCTAGGGTGTCATACCAATTCTATATAAAGTGCCCATTGTTAGCATTCAATAAATCATTAAATTGCTTCCTCATAGCAGGGTCAACCTAATACTCTCGTCTTCTGTCTCATCACTCCTCTAAGGAGGTTTATGAGATCATTTGGGTGTATCCCACTATGAGATCATTTGGGTGTATCCCACTGAGTAGGAATTATAAGAGTGGCTAGCTATGAGTCTAAAAATCCAAAATAACTAAGCATTGAGGCCTCAAAACCTTAGGACAATACGTTAGTAGCTAGAGGGGTATTGAACACCCTAGGATTTTCTACCAATTTTAGGCCTTCATTTAAAGAGGAATCTTTCTTAATAGGATCTTTATTTTGTGGGCCATTGCTCAAAAATTACTTTCTTCCTTTAGGATCAACAATTGTGTTTGTATATTTGGAGTGAGTGTTCTTCTTACTTATCGTGGTATATCCACCCTCAGTTGGTTTCATACTAGCTTCAAGATACAGTTTGGGGGGAGTGTGTGATTGGTTGTCACATTATTAGGGTCCAACTAAAGGGGATAATCCTATATCTTATGGTCTTTTTATTGGTAGTGAAATTAAGTGTTATGCAAATTGATATATAGGACTCATTGAGAGTGCCTCACATCGTCAACTTGGATTTACACAAACTCCTTGAGGTCCAAGGAGAGGTTAACTTATACATAGACCCTTTTTTTACATATATGAGTAAAACCAATTTTTTTCATGATAAACCACCCCACATATATAGGATGCTATTTAGTGAATAAAGTGCCAAAAGGGAGTGAGAGACCTAGAAATTTAACCTAGACTGTGACTTTAAGAGTGATATGATTTGAGACCACCAAATGTCATGTCCAAGGGGAGAGATCCATAAGAAAGTTCCTAACATACCATGTGGCATACCTTTGGAATATTCCTCCTACATGGGAATGGTCATAAAAGTGAAATGCAAAAATCCTTTAATCATGTTCTAGAGGCTCTCCAGCTTAATACCATGAGCTGCCCAAAGAGTTTGAACCTAAAACTAAACCATAATTTCAGAGGGGATTCTTGCAATAAAATAACATATTAAACAAAATTTATATAACCATTGATATGTATAATTAAATTCACTAATAGGAGATATAACATCAGGTTCCAAAGCATTACCTCATGGTATACTTTTGGGATAAACTTCCTTGGGTGCATGTAGGGGGCCATTGCTTGACACTCCATTTTTCTCTACAGGTAAAACATTGAGGATAGAAGGAGGATAATTCATTATAAAGGCTAGCCTCACCCATAGGTGATAAACCCTAAAATGGTGATAAACACAAGTCCCATTGGTGACTTAGGCCATGGTATGACACAAAGCTAGGAAGCTAAAAAAATAAGGATCAATTGAATGGAAAACATGGAGGAAACCTTAGAAGATCATTTTATATTTCTATTTTATTTTGACTTTGCCCAATCTACAAATTTTCCCATCATAGTCATATCATCTAATGGCACTTTTTGAATTCTAACAAAAAATAAAGAGTTTGATAATAGTAAATCATGGCGACAATAAATTTTTTCTTTAAGTCAAAAAAATATACTAATAACAATGACTAGCGGCCTATAGTTTAAATTAGCTTCTTAAATTGGCTTTGGCCATCTGAGTTCAGTCTCAATCTTAGGAAGCAACATAGCCTACAAATCAAGAGGCTTTACAAAATGTTGAATATAAATCCTTTAGAGGCATGGAATGGAATCCCAATCCTAACACTCAATTTTGGAACTTCTAAAGGTTGGAATAATGGCCATGATATCTTGTACAGAGATAGATTATCAATAGCCTATGCTTAACCATGGATTATTTTATATTTTGTTTAAAGTATTTTACAACACTTTTACCCTCCTAGCATTTAGAAATTTTCATCACTTTAATACACTTGAATGATTATTAATATTTATATACTTACCATACATAGTTACAAATTTTTTATTTATTTTTGATCTTTAAATAATTATTATTTGTCTCAAAAAAAATATTAAATAAAATCTTGGTGTAGCAGATGTAGTTATATATTTTATGATTGTACCATTATTTTATTGTGCATCTTATAAACAATAAACAATGAATAAATCTGTAAAACATCTGTATTTTTATTTCACTTGCAAGCTTTAAACAATTAATGTTTTTCTCAAAAATATAATAAAATAAATATTATCTTGTAGATGATAACATTTAAAAAATATTCACCATGAAGTGGTAGTTCAATGGTTTAATTCTTCCAAAAAATGATCTTGATTTTTAGTTCATAAACAAACCCTCAATTCATCATGGCTTATTTTATGTTAGATGTTATAAAAAATCCATAATTCAAAACTCTATAACATGTGTTGTGCATATTTATCCAAACCACATGATATCCAAGAGTATTAGTTCCATTTTTAGATTTATTATTTAAAAATAAATTAGAAGTCCCCAAAAAACACTGTAGGTACTATGAAAATACATATAAAATCATGACTTCTTCCCATTTGGTTTAGCATAGCTTTTTTGCATTTAAATTTAAAAACCATGATAATTCATTGTTTATTTTATTTTATATGTTATATAAAATCCATAATTTGAAACTATATGGATTTAATTTTACATTTCTTATTAAACCCTTGCTACACATCATGAATAACCCTTGAATATTAAGCATTTCACAATAGAGTCCTTTAAGAGGAAAAATAGATTAGAAAGTGAGGGTTTCTTTATAGAATGGGTAAATTTTATCTACAAATTACATGTGTAACTCAAAAGTTCAAAAAAAAAATGAACTAAGGGTTTTGAACTATTATGGATTTCCATTAACAACTAAATAAAATTGTCACATAAGTTTACCTTGATGGGAAGGGCTGGATGTAAATTTTTATACTACTTCCAACACATTTGCTTAATAAAAATTATGTGAGGAAAGTTACAAATCACCATGCATGGTTTTTTTAAAATAAATATCCATTCATGTTTTCAACATTTCCCTTCCAATCTTACAATAGTGTAACCCTCAATGCGAAGGAAAATTTTTAATACATTACAAAATAAATCTGATTGTCATGTAAAAATGGGATGCTAGTTCTTGAAATAATGTGGACCGAATTACACATGAAAAAGAGAGAAATGAGAAAACTACTAATATTTCCAATGACATTCGTGATGTTTTACATGTTATGGTTAGTATTTTGAAAACCTAAAATATTTTTAAGGGTAAATGTTTACGGTTTTAGTCTAGCATAAAAATCTTATTTAATTTAACTTTTCATTTTTTAAAATACTTTAATATTTTCAAATTTGAAAACCTAACTTACATTTTGAAAACATATATTTTTTTATAGGGTATATTTACTTAGGTTTAGTTTTTTATATTTATTTTCCATATTCCTACCTAAATTAGTTATTTAAGTGTATAAAAAGTATGTTTCACTGTGTATAGAGTAATACTATGATTTTTTTAGAGGGTTTCATTTTACTTCATTCAAACCTCATTCAAATCCATCCAAGATCATATAAAATATTGGTAAATTATGTAAAAATATTTATATACTTGGTAATTCTTGCATGCCAAAGCATATAGAAAAGAACCAAGATAAAAGGAAATTATCTATAAGTGTATTTCATATCATCAATATAACCTGCCCAATCTAAATAAATATAGCCAACCAACTGAATAGAACCTTGGGTGTAGTATAATCCAAAGTGGGAGGTTACCAATAGATATTATAAAATATTTTAGTAGGGTACTAGTGATTGTCATGAGGAGTATGTGAAAACTATGATACAATCTCAACTATAATGGAAATTTCAAGGAATGTATGAGTTAAGTACATGAGACTTATAACGAACTACTTATAAAATGTGGGATAACAAAGAAGAGTGGGGTATGTGGAAGTAAGAATGACTCCATATTTGAAAAGATGGAAACTTGAATTAAAATAATCCATACCAAAATGGTAAAGAAGATCATGGGTGTACTTTTGATAACTCAAATAAATCGCCAAATCTGATTGAAGAAATTGTAAAGCAATGAAAAAGTACAAAAGATTGACTCTATCATAGCAAACTATGTGGAAAGAACCTTATGAATATGGGAAGAATAACTCCCATTAATAAGTATATCATCAAAATATAAGATAAGTAAAATAATAACCACTCTAACACGCTGTATATATACTATAAGATCTAAGTGGCAGTGAACACAAGTAGATAGAATAAAATAAGCCATGTTCTCGTATGAGGCCTAAGGGGCCTATTTGAGACCATAAATAGACCTTCAGAGTCCACAAACAACATAATAATCATGAATAAAATATAAAATTTATCCATGTAAGAAGTCACCTTTTTCATCCATCTAGTACACTAGCCAACCCTGTGATGTAGAAAGAGAAATGACACGGCACATAGAATCCACATTGGAAATGGGGGAAAAAGAGTGAGACTAATAAATAACTTTAACTTGTGAGAAATCCTTTATAGTAATATGAGCCTTTTACTTATAAGTGGACCCATCAGTTGCATATTTGGTTTGGTATATCCACTTACATCTAACCAACATTATTCCCTTAGGAAGAGATATGAAACACTAAGTATGATTATTCATCAAAGAACAATACTCATCTATCATCGTATCATCCCACTTATGTATCCCATGATCTTGTGAAAAAATTGTGGATCCTCAGAATAAGCTTGACACAAAAGTACATAATCTGTAAAATGTGCATGAATTCTGTCTAGTGTGTATAAGAACTTGTATAAAAGGTGTTGCCTTAGAAACTATAGTATGATGCCACTTAGGCATAGTGGAAACATGATCCTCATCTAAGTGTTCATCCATAACCTCCTTAGTGGCCTCTTGAGTTGGTTCCTCAAATAAGGGATCCTCAACATAAATTAAATAATTATCAATATATTGGAATATAGAAGATTAATAAGACATGGAATAAGATAAAGAATCATGAATAGAGAAGTGCTCATCAAACTAAACATGTGTTATAAAAAAACATCATGAGTATCAAGATCTGAAAGTCAATAATTTCTCATGTCCTCAAAGTATCATATGAATATCAAGGGTTTTCTCCTCTTGTCCAAGGTTTTCCTTTTCTTTTTTGGTACAAAATTCCAAACCTAACTCCTAAAACATTGATAAAATGAGACATCAAGTTTAATTTCATACAAAGCCTCTTTTGGAGTTAAATTCTCAAGTGTTTTTTGTGGTTTATAATTTTAATGTAGTTTGCACAATTAACTACCTCTAGCCAGTATCATTGAATTTATTACCATTATCACTTGATGAACTTGCAATACTTTTTTGCTAGACAAGTTACAGCCTGGAACTTTATTATTGTGCTATCAGTCATCCTTTTCATGTGATTACTAGTTATATTCCCTATAGACATAAGCACTTCCATGTAATTATGGTCATCGCCCAACACTTATAGATGTCACTTGTCACTATGGACACTATTTAGGGTGTTTGGTCACCACCCAAACCCTATAGATAGTTTATAGACCTTGTGGACACCGTATAGTCTATCTGGTCATCGTCTAGAGTTCATGGATAATGTCAAGATTAGGTGGACATTATCCAGGCTATTTGGTTGTTGTCTAGACCTTATAGATGGTATCAAGATGCTATGGACACCATCTAGTCTATCCAGTCACCTTCTAAAGTCTATGGATGGTTTTAAGAACTTGTGGATAATGTACAAGTTGCTTGGTTGCCTTTTAGTCTCTGTGGATGATGTCTAGACTCGATGGAAATTGTTTAAGCTATTTGGACACCATCCAGAGTCCATGGATAGTGTCTAAAACCTGTTGATGTTATCCAGACTATCTAGTCAATGTCTAAACGTTATGGATGACATCTAGAAGCTATGGATACCATTGATTCTATCTACCCACTATCCATATGTTTTTGATGGTATATAGGCCCTATAAACACCGTATAATATATTTATATGCCACCTAGATCTTGTAGATGGTGCCTAGACCTTGTGGGTGCCTTCAAGTTCTATTCTCTATCTAGGGCCTATTTTTGCTTCCCTACCATTGAATCCATGTAATATTTTGAGTATGGCTTAATTTTTTGTTCTCAATCATATACGATATATAATAGATATATAGTGTATAATATATGCTAGCAAAATAGTTTAGAATGTCCTTCTATAGCATGGCAATTTATAATTAATTTTTTTGAACTAGTTGTCAATGGTAGGCGAGCGGACCTCGAAATCGTATTTACAACCTAAAATTTTTTGTAACCCAATGCTATATTTAGGTCTAAAAAATAGCTAAATTTATATTTTAGAAATGGAATATTCATGAATTAATTAATATTCTATAGTAAAAATAACCTTTCTTAAATTATATATCCATTCTCAACACAAATGATTTTCATTGTATACATGAAAGGGATGCAGGACATACAAGTTACATATGATACAAGGGAATACATATGTGTAAAATTCATTACACTTAGGGGATATATTTTTATATTGGGAACATGCCTACAATAGTGGCATTGCATTACATTTAATAGGTTATATCTTTCTATGAGCATTCCAATTCTCAGATTGAGATACTTAAACTAATTATACTTGACTTCCTATTGTATATGCTCTTTAGGGTACTATATTATATGAATATTTTATGTTGATATGTTAAATGATGAAATTAATTTGTTATTTAGACTAGTTATGCTTATTCTATGCATGTTTGATGTTGATCATTATTACATGGTGTAATCCTATATTTTATATTGCTTTTATGATGATTTTTTTGGGTCACATTGTATGTTATATGTGTGATCATTGATTAATGTTACATCATGTGAGTATTTAAGGATATTAAACTATGTTACCACTAATTTTTATTACATTGGGTTTTATCTTCTATGTTTCTATAAGTGCATCAACTATGTGTTTTTACATCATGCATCATTGGTGTTGAAGATCCTCTAGTTCAAGTCATGGTTATTTGTTGTTTTATTTTGGGTAAGATTAAATATAAATTCATATATTTTCTCTATCTATTATTTACTTCATTACCATTACATTGTGTGGATATATATGCTATTATATGATGAATTATTTTCCTGTGGTGTCATGAATATTATCATTCATTTGAATACTTTCGTGAAATTTCATTATTTTTATTATGTATATTAGACGTGGCTTATACTAGGTGTTTATATTTGTGATTATTATGAATATAATGATTATTATTTCATACCTAATTGATATATCTAATTTGTATAATAGTTGTAAACCTAATTGATATATCTAATTTGTATAATAGTTGTAAGCTTTGAGTTACATGTTTCATATGTGTGTGAATAATCAGTTATTTATATGATGACAAAATGTAATCATTTTAGCACACATGATTTGAGTGATTACATATTTTCTATATAATATGATGTATATAAATATTATATTTTGAGATGATTGATTTTTAGGCTTCATCTCTCACCACAAAATGGGGACATACTAGTAGGATTTCATAGAGATTCAAGGCTTGATAAATAGTTAATTTAATATTTTGGGTCAAATTTCATGATTCTGAGGGGAAAAATCATGACTCATATGGGATAGATTATGATTCATAATAGGATAAATTATTATTCATATTATGACATACTAATAGATTTACACATATGTGAGGTAGATGCAAGACTATTTACAAGATCAGGATCTATAGTTAATTGATTTTATGAAATGTGAGAGAAATTAAATGGGTCTAGTGGAAAATATTTATTGGGTTACATGGGTTAGATTATGAAAATTTATCAATATAAATGTGTTATATTCAACTTATTAGCAGGGTACAAGGATTAAATTGAGCTGACTATCAAGTTGCATGGACTAGATTGAAAATAATTATCGGGTTACATGGGTTAGATTGAATAGTTTATCATATTTATCAAAATTGATAGAGTGACACATCTTTATGGAATATTATATCATGTTGGAATAGAAATGTATTGTATTTTAGGGATGGATTTCATTCATGCATACACTTTTATTATGATGGTAATGATGGTATTATGTATGCCTTTTGAATCCAAATTATGCAAGCAATTGATTTAGAGTTTCATTTTTGCATATGAACATGATGAAAAAGTTATGACAAAATTTTATATATCCTTAGGGAACAATAAACATAGGATATTATTTAGATGTGCTAAATTTATAACTTCTTAAAATACCCATTGGTATGTTCTTTCCTTAAATTTTCAATTTCAATTATTAGACTGAGACAAATTGTTACATATTTTTTTAATCATGAGTAGACAATGATTTATAAATTTATATTTGTAGGATTTTTATGGATCAAGTTAGATATTTTGGGAATATATAATAGAAATTATTTGAATTAACAACATTTATGGAATTTATTATTTTATCACTAAATATAACATTCTCAATACTAGACTAAAATTACGCACATTTTAGATACATAAGTTTAGTTTTAAACTTTTAAAAATATCATTTTTGAGATGCCTTTGACATGAATGAAATTTATATACATGTTTTATTTTTATTTCATTATCTCCTACCTATTCATGTATCTATTGGATTGGATAACACAATTTTACTTCATTCATTTATAGCATCTCCCTAGTCTATGCCATAATGGTTTATTATCCTAAGTAGATCATCTCGATGTTCTAGATCATTATGTCTTTTATCCTTCATAGTGATGTAAAAAAATTACACACATTCAATTACCATTAGTGTCCTCATTTTTAATAAGTTTCCTAAGTTCATGAAATGGAAATTTTTGAAATTAAAATCCATCCTTTAGATTAGCCTAATGATTTACATGTCAGTTATGGGTAGAAATTACAAAAGATTCATCTATACATGCACATAAAGTCTAATGCAATTCCTATGTATAAGGCATTTAGCATTCACTTGGACATTTAAAATAAATTTATAATTTATATCTAAAAGAATATAGACATGAAAATCTCTCAAATAAATAATCTATAATCAAAGTCTACTAAACACTAATTCAAGGTCATAATTGCATATTTTCAAGTGTTAAAATCCAAACAATTGTATTGCATTCTAGAGGAATACTATTTAGAATACATACAAGTAGGTGGGAGAAATATTTGTGGTTTAATACCTTTTCATAGTATTATAACATATAAAAATATCAACCACTTAGTGTGGTGTGGTTGAGGTTGTTTAACCCATATTTTTACCCTGTTTTGTAGGTTAGGAAAGTGTTGAAAGTCGAACTAGGATTTCCAGGTAAATGATGACAAATTTTGAATATGTGCATAGGATAAAGGGAAATAAATTAATAATAAAAAATATTGACATGTAAGTGCAATTATTTAAGTAAAAATAGACGAAAAAAACCTATAGAGATAGTTTCAAAAGACAATGGACACATCCAACTATCATAAGTGTCATAATGTTCATTGTTACATCCTAAAAGATATTGATATTGTGCTTCCTTCCCTGAGTGATCACAAATCCATTTAAAATAATATTATATGAATATGAATAGATATTAATAAATATATAATAGTAATTATTTAATCAAATATCATTTTTCATATCTATATTTAGTAGGCTCAATATCAATCTATTTTTACATTCAAATCTCTCCGGTTAGTGTGTTATATTTTCCACTTCTAGTATATATAGTTTTATCTTATTTATATAACTACCAAAATAATTTAAAATTATTCATGTCATAATTTTTTTCATTCTTCTTATTTTTTTCATCTCTTTAATGACACATTTTGCAAACTATTACACATATGTCAACTATTCTTAAATCCTTAACTTGTGTTATTCTCTTTTCATTCTAATATTCAACTTGTTCTTGTTATATTCTATTCATTTCAATTTCACATATTATTTTGTCCTATTATGAGACTTATTATGGATTATATTGTTATAAAGATGATTGAAATTTATCCAACTACCATATCCTTGAATAAATTATGTTTCATCTTTAAAGTACAAGGTATAGATGAGAAATATTTACACCATATATTTGGAATTGTTGGTGTGAGTATTTTTTGTGATGGGTAGATGGAATCTACCATTCAAGATGATTATATCATCATGTTTAAAATCATATGCATTGTTTAATATATATTTAAATTGGCTATCCAACGTATATTTTACCATCATGGTATAATATTTACATATGAACTTAAGCAAATATGGTATATTTATAGGTTATATGTCTATCTTCCTAGTAATATTGAGTAAATAACTTATCTACTTCGATCTTCACATGAGGAGCCTCTCATAAAATTTGGGTATGATACCCTTGAATATATTAACATTGTCCACCATGATTTAAATTTGTATTAGTAACTCTCCTCCTCTTTTTAATGTACCACCCACTATCCTAGCCTCATGCCTCAAACCCATTCTTCTCTTCATGTAATCCCCTATCCAACTTCTATGTCTTGAATATTTTTGTCAAAATGTGATAATCAACCTCATTTCCTTGTAAAACATTGGAAAATAATTTAATGGATATGTTTGTCAAAATTCTACATTAATAGCATAGATATTATAGATGGGTTAATGCTTAACATGAAATAACTCATGGACAATAGCATGCACACCTCTTTTTTGTCATGAATTTATTTTTTTATCTTCAGAAAAGATAACCCTACTCTATTTTTAAGCATCCTATAGTGTTTCCCGAGACTTTTACTAATAATGTGTGTTAAAATTAATTTACCATAGTAAGTTTTCCTATGTGAAAGTGAGGTTGTTATCTACAAAATAACCCAAAGTAGTTTTTACTTAGTTTGTTAGTTTTTAAAATAAATTATTAAAATAAATTTAGCATGGATCTAATTTTTAATTTATAAAATTATAGATTATTATTTGGTTATATGACCATCCCCTTGTGTAGGACTATTTCGACCATATATATGACTTTATATACATCTCTATAATTGATGTTTTATAAGCTCAATAAATCATATTGGATTTATGGTCAGATTTGGTATCATATCAGATAATTTGTAGAGATAAACTCTTTTTAAAAAAAATTGTGCAAGATAGATTGCACTTGCAGATCTTGCAGGATTATTGGTGGCCAAGGAGCCAAGTTTTCCTGAGCTATTTATACAATTTTTAACAATAGTGAGACACACATACCTTCTAGGAAGGTGATATATGTTGTAAACATTTTTTGGCATCATAATACACCTTATATAATTATCTTGGACATTTTAAAACCTGGTCATAGAATCTTTTTGGATCTTAGAAGCCATTTGGTTATGTTTTTCTTTGTCAGCATAAAGGAGATCAGTGTTTGGCCATATGAGAATGTACACACATTTTTAGAGTATAAAAGTTTTTTGAGACTTTTATTATTACCATATACCCATTCTATACATAGGATGTATATTTTTATCATAGGTCATATAGATATTTGAACACATAAGTTCTATTCTTGGCTATTTTCTACCTGTAGATCGATTTTCCTTATTACAGATCGTATGGAACAAATTTGTTACATCTAGTTTTTGGAAAATATTCTCTATTTAGACTAACATCCTCCCAAACTTAGATATAAATCTATTCAATTCATCACACATCCATTTGGGACACTATCAGTTTCATCAATCACTTATAAAATCATACTGAGTTTCAAATCAATTTTCTACCTATACAAGTCGTAGAGATAATATTTTTTAGTTCTACTTTTTGTATGTTGTTCATTATTCCATTATATAACATCTCTGACTAATCCTTACACATTTTCATAATACTAAAGAAATGATAGGAATGTTCCATGGTGGTGTTGTCTTTTGGAGTAGACTTTTAACAAGCAAATCAATTTTTAGCCATTGCAGACCATACAAACGAGTTTTTGTTGATTAAATTCTTGAAAGTGATTATTTACAGCATGTTCTTTCCTCTCCATACCTATCCTACACATGTCACTATATTTTTACATGTATTTGGAATATTTAAATTTAGAATTCTATTCAAACTTGATAAGAGGAGCACATAAAGGCATTTGAATTTGATTTGTTTTGCCAACTCAGCACTCCATAGTGCATTACATTTTATAAGGTGTAATTTTTGCATTTTATATTTCAGTTTTATATTTTATAAATATGAAATAATACAAAAAGGAGATGGTATATTATTTTTTGATAAAATATATCCCTAAGATTCTAGACTTCAAATCACATGCAAATATAAAATACAAAAACTAGAAAAGATAAAATTAGAAAAAGACAAAATTGGAGGGATTATTTTCATTTATAGAATTGTATTTTTCATTTAATGTAATTATAAATTGTAATTTTTAAACATTTACAAATTTTTTTGATTTTTGGCAAATCAAATCAGTGGAAAAAAAAGATTGTAAAAAACTCATTCACAATATTTGGTATCAACGATGCCTCTAGTTCATGTTTACAGGCAATGTTATTATGATTTTAACAACTATGTTTATAGCCTAACATAACTACAACAATGATGTCTAGGAAATTACCCTTTAAATAGTCAAGGAGTGATAAGGATTAGAAATATTAATAAACCATCTCTCTTTTACCCATCCATTATTGTTAATAGACTTAAATCTTGATAGCTAGAATTTAGAAGTATATAGGGAAGTTATGCCCATGTATGCAAAATTCCTTCTTAGTAGATGTTAATGGAAAACCAAATGTATTTCATGTAATATCTATGTACCTAGTACCATTTTTATTTCATGTGAATTAAAGTATTTTACACATATTAACAAGTATATCAAAAATACAAACTCTTCTAGTACCAAAGGGTATATAATAAGATGCACATATAGAGAGGTCTAGTATATTGGTTTGATAGTATATAGAAATGGGAAGCTTTTGGAGTTATAAGGAACCAATCCATATCCCTTATATAGTTTGATTATATTTTCACACATAGCTGGAAATGAATGTTATTTTTTATGTCAAATAGTCATCTTCTTCAAGGTGACAACTATGAAGCATGAAAAACTAAGGTTAAAACCCACTTTGAATTTGAAGACATATGAACATTTGTTGATGGCACATGGACCCAACATGATACTAATGTTGATAAAAAATATAAATATGATAAATTTAATCAAAAGGATAAGTTCAAACTCATGTTCAAAGTCTTAGATGAGATACAACCTCATATCTGTAATGCCACTATAGCTCAGGATGCTTGGAATAAGCTTAAAATATTATTTTAGGTAAATAATTAAAACTAGATTCTTCATATGTAAAGCCAAAGTCATAGTTTAAATTTAAAATTCAATGAAAAATAGAGGATTTTATTCATATATTTGAAACCTTATAGGATTCACTTGAAGCACTATGTAAACAAGTGAAATATGACTCTTTTGTTACTATAGTCCTAAAATCTCTACTCGCATATGAAATTTGTGTGACCACATTGAATCTCATGGGTCAAAAACTAACCTTTACCTTGTTATTTAACATGTTATAACTAGAAGAAGACATGTAAAATGCATAGGAACTTGATGAAAAGTATGCACTTTCCTCCTCTCAAATAGGAAAGAAGCCCATAAAAACTTATAAATAGAACCCCAAGTATAATGTTCAAGAACACCAATAGGGGAAAAAATCATGTTCATATAAGTTTTTTCTTATTTATAGAAATAATAGACATGACCTCAAACATTATAGGTATAATGGACTCATGTAGGTATCTTCCAATAAGAATCCCACTTTTTGTAATTAACCTTAATCATGAAAGCCTAAATCCCATTCCAAAAAGCATTAGAAGAAGGAACGACATCATGGGAATGTTGTTGAGGATTATAATTATTCAAAATATGATCATCTCTACTATACAGACACATGAGGAACTTAGTTCTTCTAAATCCATCTAGTATGTTGATTCTAGTTCCACAAGGCACATGACAGGATAAAAAGAACAATTTTCCACTTTACACCAATCAGGATCTTGGGGTAATGTTTCTCTTGGTGGTGACTCATCATATACTATTTAGGTTAAAGGTGATGCTTATTTATATATTTCTAACCACAATACCATGATAAAAAATCTCCTATATGTCCTAAGACTCACTAAGAACTTGTAATCTATAAATTAATTTCTCTGTCACAATCTCAAAGTTGGGGTAGATCACAACCATGGTGAGAAGCTTTGCCTTATCAAAAATAAGTCTTAAGGCTCTATAACTATTTAATGTGCTTCAAATATAGGTAATATATTTCATCTTGATCTTGTACACAATAACCATCAAACACTTGTTGTGAAGGGTACATATAAATCTCAGCTATGACATAAAAGATATGGCTATTTGAGTTATGGGTATTTGATTATATTAATAAAATATAACATGGTCAGAGGTCTTCCCATACTCAAACAATATTTTGATATCTTTTCTAGTTGTTTTTCTTGTAAAAAATAAATAAATCCTTTTGAAAAATGTGAATATTAGTATTTTTATCCATTGGATCTAGTATGCACTGATCTATAAACCTCTATGAATTCTAGATTAAAAGGATATAATTATTTCCAACACTTTGTTTAGGATCATTCCTACAAGATGTGGGTTTCCATTTTTAGTACTGATGATTAGGCATTCCAATAATTTAAAGAGTTTAAGGCCTCTATTAAAAATTAAACTAGTGATAAAATTAATGCCTTCTCCTTAGATCGTGGTGGGGAGTACACCAGTAAAAACCTCACTACATACTTTGAAGAGCATGGAATACATTATCAATACACCACTCCTTATACAACATATTAAAATGGTGTTACATAAAGGTATAACCATGTCATTATAGATATGTTTCAAAGCATAGCTAAGGATTAATAATTGCCTCACTCATATTGATAAGAATCATGTCTCACCATTGTATACTTGATAAACAAGTCACTAGCCAAAGCTCTTTATGGAATTACACCATAAGAAGAATGTTCTAGGATGAAGCCAAAAGTATCTCATCTTCATTGTTTTGGTTGTAAGGCATACATTCATGTCTCAAAGAATAAAATGAAGAATTTGGATCAGAAAACTTACAAATGTATTTTTGTGGGATACAATAATGAGTCAAAATCATATCATCTCATTAATTTAAATATTATGAAGATAATTATCAGCAAGGATGTGATTTTTGATGATAAAGGTGAAATTAGTTAATATTCTACATAGACATCTGATATAGATATCATACATGTAAAATTTATAGATGAAAATAGTGGTGATGTTAGTCTAAAGTTCTAATACCACAGACTACTATTCTACATATGCCTAAATGGTATATGAGTACAATTCAAGATGCAAAATTGAATAGACCTCCACATAATTCATCTACAATATTGAGGACTCATTGTATAGCTTGTGTAAAGGTAAATTTGGATTTAATGATCAATTTTACATAAGCATTTGATCTATTACAATCTATAAATCTCTAGATTCCAAACCTTGGGAAGATGCAATGGATAAAGAATATCCAGCTCTCACGAAAATATACATATGACAACTTGTTGATCTTACACTAAGAAAGAAACATATAAAATACATATGGGTATTTTAAGACTAATAACAAAAATATGGTAGAATAGATAAGCATCATAGACAACTCATTAATCTTACACTAAGAAAGAAACATATAAAATACAAATGGGTATTTAAGACTAATACCAAAAATATGGTATAATAGTGTTATTATTATTATTATTATTTATGTTGATGATATAGTCATCATAGACAACTCATTAAGGATGATAGATTCAACAAAGAAATATCTCAATTGATCATTTGACACAATAGATCTTGGGATTATACACTACTATGTTAGATTGGAAGTATGGAAAAAAGAGCACCAAGTATTCATGTCTTAGATGAAGTATACAAATACATTAATAGAGAGGTTTAAAATTATGGATTACAAACCAATAGATACAAATATGGATACAAGTCTTTAACTAACTCACTAAAATCCATCATCACCATTAGATGGCACTCTTTATCATTAGTTGATTAGGAGACTCATCTACCTCACATACACTAGCCTAGATATCAACTATGCTTGTATCCATCTTTCTTGATTCATGCAAAAGACAAAGGTAATCCACTAAAAATAAGATAAGTGGATATTAAAATGTATTCAAGGAATAATGGATTATGGACTAGAATATAAGAAGAATGATAAGTTCCTCTTGACATGATACATGGATGCAGATCATGTAGGTCCAATTAAAGACATAAAATATACTTCTAGGTTTGTATTATTTTTGGGATGTTGTATGAGCTCATGGGGGAGCAAAAAGTATAACTTTGTTTCTCTTTCTTCTACTGATGTAGAATATTTTGATGTAAGAGCAGATGTCTACAAGGTGATAAGACTGTGTCACATACTAACATAATTAGGAGTTCCATAAACATAGCCAACAATTCCATACTACAATAATTAGGGTGTGTGGTCACTTGGATTTGCATCCATTGAGGAGATGTCTCAGTTCACCTCATCCAAGTGGCATAATTGAAACACCTCTAGGTTGTGGGTATCCCAAGAATGAGCTAGATCTCTAGATAGGGATAGGTCCCTTGATGTACCACTTCTATATCAATACTATAACTATGATTACAAGGAAATGGGAGATAAAATTTAAATTAAACTATCCTAAAGGTAGTGATACACCTAATTAATTGATAACTACCGACCATCTACATGTCACATATGAGACCAAGAGACTAACTAGGCATACACTTCTCTAATCTGAATCTTCTCACATTAGTATTTAATTATGAGGTTGTGATGAATTCTTAGGCTAGGAGGACTAGAAAAGAGGACTAGAAAGATCCATCATGTACCTCTCATTTCCCAAAAAAATATTTCTTAAAAGTTGAAATGGACTAATTTGAGAAGTGACTAAGTTCACTAGAAGGAGCAAGATATTTATAAGGTTGGTTATAAGATTGATGTAACTCATGAAAAGGTTCATAAGGGTCAGATTGGAGATGGTAATGATCATGAAAACATTAATAAGAATCATATAAATGATAATAAAGAATGTCATAAGCTTGAGATAACTCATCAACTTATGTAAAACAATGCTCAACACCAAAACCAACCATGAAACTTTATTGGGAATCAAGAACACAAAGAAAAATTACCAATAATATTTAAAAGGAAAACATGGGAAACTTGACTAGTTGATGTATCATAAGATTCACCACTAATGCTTAGATAAATGTCTCTAAAGGATGATGTGTTAAAAGATAACACCAAAATTCTTTCAAATTCTTCTAAAATGAGTCCCATTAAGTATGCCAAAAACTATTTTCACTTGTATTTGTACCCCTTGAGGAGATGTATCATCTCCCCTCATCAAAGTGGCATAATTGAAACACCTCTAGATTTTCGGTAGCCTAAGAATGAGGTGGATCTCTAGATAGGGATAGCTCTATTGATGTACTACTTTTAGATCACTACTACACCTATGCTTGCAAGGAAAATGGAGAAAAAACTTAATGTAAACTATTTTTATTAATATGATACACCAAATTAATTTATAACTACTAACTAGTTGCATGTCACACATGAGACCAAGAGACTAACTAGGCATACACTTCTTTAATATAAATCTGCACATATCAGTATTTCATTATGAGGTTTTGATGTATGTTTAGGATAGGAGGAATAGATAATAGGCCTATAATTACACTATTTAATATAATGACTCACTCAACCTTGACACTTCATAGAACACTTCACATGAACTGGAAGAAGAATCTTTCAAGCTACAAATAGGTTAGATAATGAGATAACAATGCTAAAGAAACAATACTCATCACTAATAAAGATCAATCATTCAAGTTAACACACTATTAAAATTTATAAAAGAGGTAAAATTAGTATTCTTTAATTATCCATGGTATGCAAATGATCAAGGATTTTCCATACTCAGGAGGAGCATCCTTACAATAGCCAAAATGGCTAGTTATTAGTGAACATGAGAGAGAGAGAGAGAGAGAAGAGAAGAAATAAGTCAAAAGGTCACAAGGACACTTGTCATGCTTAGAGGAGGATTTAAATGTGCATAATAATGAACTAAGAGACACGCCATGCAAGGTTTGATGGGATAAATGGCTCTCCAAACTATGAAACTCATGAAATTTGGCTTAAACTTGTTATTCTCAACAAGAAAACTACCTTCATGATTATTCATTTTTGGAACATCCCAAAAATAAATATGGATATATCTATTGATTTGAATGAGAGGGATGGGTTGTATACATGCTCCTCCATGCATTGGTTGCATTCTTAATCACCTAGATTCCTCTTAAAATGAGCCATCATTGCTTGCAGTCAAAGAAACTCCTTTTTTAGTCACCCCTCAAACTTGGCCTCAAAATTGGATTCATTTTTCCATTAAAATCCATAAAATTGGGTGAATTACATGTGTAAATTCCATCTAGGGAATTAGATGCATCAAGCACACCTTAAAATCAACTTACTTGAAGTTTTCACCCTTCTCACTATCATGTTCACTATGTCAATTTTGATTGGCTAAGATGAGTACTCTTATTGAGGAACATAGGATATTTCTTTAAGCATGAAATTTAAATGGGGAGTTTATTAATTCTCAATCTTTCATCCCATGTGATTGACATATTTAGATTCCTTCTATAACCTATAAAACACATAAAACTATCAAAAATGCCATATTGTTTACTCCATCCAAACAATTTCATATAGTACAAAAATATGGGGAAGAGTTTGTGAGAGTCCCTTACAACATCCAATTATAATTATGGGCAAACTATGCCATTTGGGTGAACTATTTGCTCAATCTTCTCAAACTGATTACTAGTAAGGGTTTTGGTGAGTTTTAGCTTATTTTACCCTCCAAACCATTG
The DNA here is from genome assembly GCA_037957365.1 of Torreya grandis. Taxonomy (NCBI): domain Eukaryota; kingdom Viridiplantae; phylum Streptophyta; class Pinopsida; order Cupressales; family Taxaceae; genus Torreya; species Torreya grandis. The sequence continues at coordinate 727,089 of JARHVA010003311.1, read as the reverse complement.
TTTATATAAATTTAACATTTAAATCTAAAATTAATGACACAAAATGGTTATTTATGACCCTATATAACTTGTCCTATATTATTATATTTTTGTACACAACCTCCAAGAAGATGTAAACATTTCAATTTAGCCTATCAAGCTTTGACCTTCATTCTGCATATCCTTGAGTTATCTCTAATACCAAACATGGAGTCCTTATGGTTTTTATACAATGTTTAAGATTGAAAAAATCTATCATATATCCATAAAAAATTTTCAATAGGTTATAATTCCCACCTAAGGCTATAAATAACACTGACTCCGTATTTAGACACTAGGCTTAAACCCTACCTAACATGCATGTTTGCATACTTGAGGGTTTAGAGCACCCTATTTAGTTTCATCCCTTTGTTTAAAATACATAATTTTTTATTAATTTGTGTTACAAACTAAAATACCTATTTTAAAAGTCTAAACATCTCCTAGTTGACCTTAACCTCTTATCTTCAAAACTTGTCAATTTATGCATAAAGGGAGTGCCCTTTGTCTGAGATAAAACATAGGGAGCTTCCCCTATTTCATCAAAATAAGTGAATATTATATGGTCTTATACAAGTTTTTAGGACCTTATACATTAAAATTTTTCCTTTTTTCATGTCATTTGACCCTTCAACTATTGCAAAACCCAAAACAGACCCCTAGAAGGTAGACTATGTGTAGGATTTTTACCTTAGACTATGTATTGATTTATTGGAGTTATTTATTCCTTTATTTCCATGTTATTAGTGTATCATGGGGTGGAAATTTTCATTTTAAATTTTTTTATCATGTTTAACCAACCCTCTCAATCATATATTTTTTTTATCTTCAACCATGCTTTGGCTCCATTAGGTCTGACTATTTTTTTGTCTTGTAGGGGCACCTGTAGGTGATCATGCTTGCTTGAACCTTGGGTATAGTGTATAAAAACCTCCTTATATTAATTTAGGATCATTTCATACTATTTTTTAATGATTTTTTTCATCCTTATGATATACTAACACTCAAAACTCACTCCTTAACCCATTTTTACCTCTATGTCAACTACAATTGACTGTATTGGAGCAAGTAGAGGCCTATAGATGAGAATTCATCTTGGGAAATGACACCTTAAATTTGGATATCATGAACCATTTGGGATAATATTTCATTTAAAAACATTTATATATCCATTTTTAAGCCTATTTTATGGACCGTGTGCTACTACAGTCAGTTGTAGGTGAGTATCCATAAAGGCAAGGACACTTGTAGGTGTGGTTTGAGCTTGAAACACCACATATTAACTCCACCTGATGGTATCTATGCCCATCAGTATTACCTTCACCCAATAATTTCATTAAAACATTATAATATGCATGATTTTCACATTAGGATATCAAGGTCACTTTGAATTCAAAACCTGTAGATGATAATGGAGAAACATAGTGTTCAAATGGGCAACTTTGAGGCCCCCAACTACTATCTTCCACTAATAATATAACTCCTATCTTTTATAGATATCTTATCCTATATGGAGGGTGATAATAATACACATTTATATGCTTTAAATCCATTGATATCCTTATTATAGTATATCTAAAAAATGGTGAAGTGCTCTATTTTTTCCTTTTAGGGAAAAAGACTGTGAACTCGGTCTTCTCATGTTATAAGGTGGTTTACACTTTAATTTTATAATTTGACACTTCAAATAGGTATTATATGATAAACATAAAACATTATGGATCCAATTAAGGTTCCATAACTTGTTTCAACACTTTAAAATGGCTCTTTATTTCTCTTTTAACACCACTAGTAGGTGGACATTGTCATGTGTACACGCAATGAATGGTAATATAGGCAGTATGCAAGATATACATGTTTGTGGTTAACTTAAGGCCCTATCAAAGTTTCCAAATTTACTCCTATCATTAATAATTATTTTACATAGCCACCAAGGTGCATGTTCCATCATGACATCATCATGAGAGACTAATGTAGGTGCACCTTGAATTCTATACAGGCAATTAATATAATTAGAGCAATGTGCATAGATGAATGGTCTTATGAAAATACATAAGATCATTAATAATTCCTCAAATGTATGTTTTTCACTATGGATATCTTGATATCAGATTAAAAACCTTTATTCTAACATAATATCCTCTTTCAAGAACCTATTACAGATCAAGTAGTGGTAGCTAGTGACTTGTTTATGTAGTGCATGAACTTGTAACCAATATTGCATCTTATTCAAATATTAAAATATAATATCTTGAGATCTTGATGACTTGGAGAATTTTATATACCTTGATTACAACTCCATGGAAAATAAATATAAAGGGGGGTTATCATTATGGAATTAATACATTGGAAACATCATATCTTATTCACATGAGACCCTTGTAGAGAACCAAGCATTTTACAAACAAGGAAACTGAATAAGAGCTCTCATGGTGGTACCTTCCTACAACATGAGATGATTTTTCTATCAAACCACATTGAAACACTAAACCAAGTATGGAGATAATTTTAGGAGAGAGCCAACATCACCAACTAGATTGTACAAAATTCTCCAAATTAGAGTAAAACCTATAGGGTACAAGAAATAGTGAGCATAAAAACACAATTAAATTGTTAGAGATGATTCATAAATCAAAATTGACCAATATTTGAATACCTTTTAAGAATATGAATCTCTCTAAGTGTAATATCACCACCCAAAGGAGTTTTGTCTAAAGCCTCTTCACCTATCCGTATTAAGCACAAACCTACTAACTAGTTTTACATATCTAGAAAGGTGATGAAAGAGTAGAATTGTTTTATCTCAAATTGTGCACTTACAGAGTATTTAAATAATGTAAAATAGTTTTAGGAAGCTTAAGAGTCATTACATGACCTTATCCCATGTGTCACATTGCTTTGTGAGTCGTACAAGTGCCAAACTCTTCTTTTTTTAGTTAGTTTCTTAATTTTCAATTAGATAACCTTTATGTTTTCAATGGAATTGACATTAATGATAGGTAATCATACCTATTTGATTTTTGAAAGAAAACTAAGACACTTGAACACCTTGAAAACTATGCCACTTTTATATATGACCCCTAATTGGCTACTAAGTGACTCAAAAGGACGTATAGACTAATTAGACCATGACGAAGGCTAAAATGGCATTGAATTAAATAAAATAGACTTATAATAAACCCTAAGACATAATAATAGACCCCTAAAAATAGATAAATATCTTTTTTTAACCTATAGGGGTCCCAATTTGACCTACAAGTTCAAATTTGGTCAATAGGGTAATCTTAGACTTGTGCGCAATCTATTTTTTCATAAACTCACTAAGCATATTGAAGTTTAAGTCTATTTCATATATGAACATATTCAAAAACAAAATATAAAACTCTAGTATTACGCCACTTAAGATCAATGTGCATATCTCTTCAAGAAGTTACATACACGTGATAAGTTTGAAGCATTCAAAAGTTCTCTCTCTTGTACTCTCCAAGCTATGATATATTAAGGGAGGAAATGATATAATTAATTTACCATAGTAATTGTGATTATGTAAAAGTGATGTCATTATTTATAAAATAACTCACATAGTTTTTATTTAGTTTGTTCTTTCTTAAACTAAGTTATTCAAATAAATCTATTATGGACCTATTTCATAATTTAGAAGATTACAGATTATTATTTGGTTATATGCTCATATTTTTTAGGACTATTATGAGCATATGCAGGGATTTGTATACATCTATGTGATTGATATTTTATAAGATCAATAAATCATATTAAATTTATGCTTAGAATGTGTTCACCCCATATTCATTCCTAGATTTCACATGATCTAAGAAGGGAAGGGAGAAAATTCTATAGATTTCACTTTTCATAGTGTTGTAGAATATTGTAAATAAATATTTTTTGGCACCAAAACTTATGTTTTGGGTGGTTCTTATAATTATCATAAGTTTTATATATATCACTAATAGATATTATTTATTGTATTTAATATCCCATGGGTGAGGGATCCTAAGAGGAGGTGCATGAAAATACGAGAAGAGACACTTGTTGATGGTGTACAAGATAACACTAACTTGCCACATTAATAGATAAAAGCCTACCAGTCCATGAAGAAAATTGTATTATATTTGACATTATTGATCCACACATATTCTAACATGGAACTTCATTTCATATTAGCGACCCAGATTAATTAATGAATGTGCATGCCTTCAAAAAAATTTAAGTTAGTGAAAATAATGTGTTTGTTTATAAATAATTATTGCCTATTTTTACAAATCCATGGGTTCCTTTGGTCCCAATGTTTGGTCACACCCAAGGTAATGAAAGATGACATGTTGATAAAAACATCTTCATATCACTTCCCACAATATAGGTTTACCTCCTGAGTGACATATTTAGACATTTAAATTTTTTAACAATCCAAATAATGAAAAATTAAGCTAGGAGGTAACATAATATCAAAGATGTGGGACCCCAAAAACAAGAATGCCAACTACTAGTCCTCTTCCCTTATATTATCATAGTATAATTTGTTTTCTTTTAAATTTAATATTTCAATTTTCAGTCTCCCACATTTTATTATAGATTGAAATGTCTTTCAAAGGTAACTTCCCATATGTCTTCCATTTTTAAAGAAGTAAACAAAATATAAATAAACTCATCAATTTCATCCAAAGAATGTTAAAATTAGTTGTGAGCATTATTATAAACAAGGGTTCTAGTTCCAAGTCCCTATGGGAGTTTGGTATGTAAAGAGAATTGAGGGAAATAGGACAATGAAACTAAATAATTGTTACTCTAAGTATTTATTTTATCTTATAATTAATACTAAATTATGCAAAAAATGAGATACATAAACCATTTATCCATACTACTATAGTTAGTTAAATAAGTACAAAAAGAATTTATATTTTAAATTAATAATGTGTATGGAATTTAATTTTTTTTATTCATGATTATGTTTGAATTTGTTTTAATGAATTTTAAAAAGGATTGATTCTTAGTTATGCTTCCAAATAGTTGTAGAAAAATTAAACAAATATCAGAACATCAACTTCGAGGTTTCATAACTTATGATAGATATTAGGTGAGGACCTATGATAGATCTTGGATTTTTATCTAAAACATCAAAGTAAAGAATCAGGGACAAATTATTTCCAAAAGCTTATAATTTAAAAATAACAATGTTTTTTCTTGCTAAAGCTTAAGTTGGTTGGAAAATATCCATCAATAATTAATTCTTCATTTAAAATTACAATGGTCACACACTTTAAAAAAATTACATCATACTATTGGGGTCATAACTACTGTCAGAATAGGCCAGTAAGTGATGTTCAAGCAGAGTGAGCACACAAAGAATTCTACAATAATGACCCTGCTTGTATTCAAAAATATGAAAGAAGATGTGCAATAATTTCATGATGTATTAAATGGTCTTGCTTAAATTTTTTTTGATCTATTACAGTAGCCTCGTGAAGAGAAATATAAAGGAGTAGGGGGAGTTAAATCATAGGATAATGCATGATGCAACTGAGTGTAAGTCATAGTGGAACTCATAAGAGAACTCACTGTGGCACTCAGTTGAACACCAGGTAGAACTCAGGTGAAACTGACCCTCTCACCCACTTAATCTCTTATAACACCTAAATAATCTAAAGCTAAAATTGTATGTATTATCAATTTAATAATTAAATGGAATATTCGATGCCAACACCTCCCCCCCCTCCCCTACCCCAAGCATAGCCTAAGTGGGCACAAAAGAAAAGATGGGTCTTGGAAATAAGGCATGATGAGGTACCCATGTATAATGCAACTCTTAATAAGTGGATTAAAAGGTGAAAACCTAATGGAATCACCTCAAACCACCCCCCTCCCCTGACCCCCCCCCCCCAGCAAAAGAGAGACAAGGAAAAGAAGGTATGAATAGAAATCCCCAATCCAACATCCATCCTCTTAATCATAGTGTAGGTTGGTTGGAGAATTGGGTCTCAACAATGAGGCCTAATGAGGTACCCAAGTACATAGTGATGGTCCCAATATCCCATAAAATATGAAGGATGCGTGTCTCCATAAAGAAGAGAGATAAGGTAAGTGTAGAATGTCACATAGCGAATGCTTTAGTAGGTACCTCTATAATAAAATCTATCTCTTCTTCTCAAAAGAAAGAAACCCTAAGCTATCAAACTATTGAATTCCCATTTTAGTGGAATGCAGATAGGTATCAAGATGTAGATATCTATAAAATGATTATATTTCTCCTTACTATTACTCGAATGTGCCAAAATTTGATTAGATATCATAGGAATATCTATAGAATATAAAAATGAAGAAACATACAATGAAGGGGAGAGAATACCTAGAGAGGAAGATAGACAGGGAATATTCACTAAAATAATGTCCATAGGAAGAAGAGAGCAAATCTCAATAATCATTAAAACTAAAGACTGGTCTACAAATGAAGCACTCAGATGTACAAGATTAATGTCCATATAACCACATGGGCCATGGATACTCTCAATGTGTATACTCTCACTAAAATCAGTAAAGTAATTTGAACTAAAATTTTATGAAGGCTCTAGAAGAGCAACAATATATACAAAAATGGAAGTAGAATCTATAATGAGAAAACCAAGGTCTAGTAGAATCACATCCTATAGTGGGGACTTGATATAAAGAAGATCTTTTTCCACCATGGATATATCATCACAAACAAGAAAGGTAGGAGGAGAGAGTACATAAGTGTCAAAAGAGATAATAGGAAGAGGAGGAGGAGGTGTGATTAGGTCACAGTAGGATCTCTAAAAAGAGACTATAGGATGCTTCAAATAATATTGGGACACTATGTATATTCCACATTGTAATGAAGATCCATGGAAACATGTAGTAATAGGGTGGAAAAAAATTTGTCACCAGTATTAGCCCACTTATTGAACCAAATAGGATCAGTGGGTGTGGAAATTTATCTGTATAGGAATGGAATATGATTCTTGTGTATGAGCAAGTATTCTATGTAAGCATGCCATGAAGCATAATTTTCCTTTACAAGAAGAACCACTGGTGTATAATCAACTTTCCTCCTATGGGGTCTCTCAAATGGATTCATCATGACTAATAAAAAAACACCAATGAAGTTTAAGTTGCACATCAAATTGTAATTAACCCCTAAAGAATGCTCATGAAAGTGATGTCAAACATATCCAATAATGCATCCAAGTGATCAATCAGTGATGCGGTGAGGGATAATTCATGATCAAAATGGATATGTTGGACACATCAAAAAATGTATCCATGTGTGAGAAATTAGTGCATGAATTATGCTACAAAAAGTAGTAGGGCCCATGCCATAGGTAACACCCATTGAATATGATAGTTTATACCTTCAGGTCATTTTAGAAAACAATGTAGACCAATATAAGGAGGACAAAAAATATTTAATTTTTAAAAAAGTGTAACTAAATTCTATGTTACCAATGAAAAGTTATATAAAATTATATTTTCCTTCATTAATGGCCTATTAAATTAAAGTGCACTTAATATTTTAAAAATTATGTCCCATTAAAGGGCAAGGTAGCCTTCTAGCCACTTGTTGGAAGTGGCATGAATTACAAACCTCCTCACTTTAAAAAATGTAATAAACACCCTTTTTTATTTCTTTTATGTACACTTAAGTGAAATAAAATCACTTAAGGCAAAATAAAATAACTACTTAAAAAAATAATTAAAAAATATCTAATTTTAAAAGCTTTTAGGGAAAGCTTTTAGGTTTTTGAATAAAGCTATGAGAAAATAAGACAATTAGGCGGATCCATTAAGAGAGTTAAGGAAATAGTTGAGTTTTGGGTTCTACCATAGGGAGGACATTTTCTAAAACCCCAGAACAACACCACATAGATGGATACATTATCCTGGCCAATCCTACTAAATAAACTTCAACGAGCTAAAGTTTGAGGATACTTGAGAATTTAACTGGGGTGATATTTCAGAAGTCATTATTTATTTTAGTAGTGAAGAGGTAGATAATGATTAAGATGATATATGAAATTAAACTATTAGATTATGATATAAAAAGACATCTAGTTGTCTTATGGGTTTCATGTGAGGTAGGAACCTATATCAGGACACTATGTGTCCATTTAGGGATTTTTATAAGAGTGGGTGGTCACATGTAGGAAATAAGGAGGGTTTAAAAGGAGGAGGAATGATATCATAGGTAGAACATATCTATAAAGGTGGTTGTGTTGGTATTTCACAGACCTAGGAGCACCAGTAGAGTCTCTGCAGATTGTAAGGAGCCATTGAAGACGTAGTAGAACTAGTCTATGTTTACCACTACCAAGGGCTAATCCCTTTGTATATTATTATTGAGAAAGATTTTAAGAATAAAAGGATATATTGGGTGGTGTTTTGGTGAGCTTGAGATGCAGGTTGTAATGATTCAAGTTCACTTTATGATCTACCACAAGCATTGAACATCAGGATGTAGATGTATGATGAGAAATAAGAGTCCTAAATAAGGCCAAATGAATGATTGGGATCATGTGGGTGATGTAAATATTTTAACTATGATGTTTATCTTAGAATTCAAGGTGGATGACAAGTTGAAACCAACTAAACACTACCATATGTGAGAAACTAAACATCTTAATAGAGTATCATTATTCATAAAGCAACCAAACCAAATGTGGTTTTGAAGAAAATAAAAATTGATCTATGCTTTCATAAATTTAAATCAAAACTTTCCAAAAACACATAGATCTCGAAGAAAAACTATAATGCACATCAGATCTGCAATAAGACCTTGTACACCAATACACAATATGCATTTTTTTCTTAATTGATTCAAAAGAGTACAAAAAATAAATCAATGAAACAAACTGATGCTCATTAATAGAACCTAAATATATGATACCACATCATAATAGGATATTAGGTGACCTTTTAGTACAGTGAGCACATAATTTTTTTTGCAATAATAACCTTACTTGTATTAAAAAATATTCAAGAGGATGTCCAATAATTACTTGATGTATTAAACTACCACACTTACCAATTATCTAATTTATGAAAATATCATGATAAAGAGGAATATAAATAAATATTAGGGGGGTTAAATCATAGGATAACTAATGATGTAACTAAGTTTAAGTCACTATGGAACTCATAAGAGAACTTATAGTGGCACTCAGTTGAACACTAGGTGGAACTCACCCTCTCACCCACTTAACCTCTTATCATACCTAAGTAATATTAAGCTACAAATTTAGTAATTATCCATTTAATAATTAAATGGAATAATACATATCTTTCACCAACAACTACAATCCTATTATTCTAAATCCTAAAGGAAATGAACTCAAAACAATTTTTGTCCAAAATAATAACTAGAAAATTGCTAAAATAAATCTTTTCTAAAATCTATCATGACATATTTGTATATTTATTATTTGAGACCATTAATACAACAAAGTCAATTTGGCACCAACATTGAACCATCTTGAAATTATGGAATTCAAAAATCAAGAACATAGCCTACAGTGATTAAAACTTACTGTGATAGATTTTACAAAAATTCTGTTCTGCTCTATTAATGAAAATATGCAATTACATTTAGAGAAAGTTCCTATGTAAAAAAAAGAAGAGACATTTTTCCTCTCATATATTAGCATCATATGCATGATCTTGAACCTAATATAATTAAAGTCAAGATAAAAAATAGTCTCCTTAATAAAACCAATATAATTTCATTAGTCAAGCTGATACAAGTTATCTTATGATTAGGAAATTAAATTCAAATAATGTGTGTAGTTATTGGCTTATTTTAATTACTTGGGCATTTCAAATATAAGGATACATTGAAATTATGAATTTGTTTAAGGCCTTATCTCCAAAAAGGTAGAAGGCTGTGAAATTTATGTTAAAAATGGTATGGAAAAAAATGAGTGGATTAATATGTGACAAATACAATTTTCAAGTTATCTTATGATTAGGAAATTAAATTCAAATAATGTGTGTAGTTATTGGCTTATTTTAATTACTTGGGCATTTCAAATATAAGGATCCATTGAAATGATGAATTTGTTTAAGGCCTTATCTCCAAAAAAGTAGAACGCTGTGAAATTTATGTTAAAAATGGTATGGAAAAAAATGAGTGGATTAATATGTGACAAATACAATTTTCATGTAAGCTAAGTTGATGAACTAATTTATAGAATTTAAATGTCAGTGCCTAAATATGAAGAGTAATAATGTATTTTTATGATGTGTTTTGATTGAAAAACTATTTTAAAGTGATATGTGTCTCTTTTCAAAATCATACTGCTAAGACAGATAATTCAGAAAAGTGAATGCTAGTTCAAATTTTTTTTGGAAAAAAAAATTGTAAACCATTTAAGAATGTTTATTCATAATGCTAGTTCATATTAAATATTAATTAATTAAAATGGTAAGTTTTGGGAAATAAAATTAAGTTTAAACACCTTAGAGTAAATCATAAAGCTATACAAATGTACCCAATAAATTAAAAAAAGTTGTTACAAACATTTACTTTTTTATAACCCATTGCCTTGTTCTTTGATGGATTAATGTAGAATTCAATGTAAAACTATCAAACCAAGAAATCCATACCACATTAATAAATAAAACATTTAATATAATATCAAATCCACATTCTACACAATAATAAATGCCATGCATTAATCCAAGTAAACCAAATAGTAACATAAAAGCATTTTAGCCAATTAAGTTGCACCTAATAACTTTATTTTATGTATTCAGATTAAAAAAAAAAAAAATTACTTTTTATAAGGCTTATATATTTCGTAGCATGCTAATAAACAAAATGTGATTGGCCAATAGGTTCTAGACTAATTCTAAGTTAAAGGTAAATAGATTTTATAGTCTCCCTTTGGCATTATTTTAGAATTATTTGTCTCAACAATTCAAAAATGATGTTACAAGAAAAATATTTAGTTACTATGGTTTATTACCTATTCAATTATATGTGTCAAGTACTAATCTATGATCTTTCCTTTCACAGATTATCTAAAATGAAATGAGGTAGAAATTTTAATTTTTTGAATGCCACACCTTTGGAAATAAATCCAAGATCACAGGGGAAAAAATAGATAATTTTAATGTGTCTAAAATTTTTCAAACTATAAATTGAAAAATATAATAATCTTCAGTTTGTATTTAAAACTTGAACAGAAAACGAAAAATCCCAAATATTCCACACTAGCTATCATAATATAAAAAATATATAATATGTATAAACCTAAAATACATGATATATCTGTAGCCAAGCATATATGTACTAAAGAATCTAAAATATTTATAACTACAGTTTGATAACATAAAATAAGATATCAAAAGATAAATCAAGAAATAGAGAAGTAAATCTTAAAATTACAAACATTTAAACGCCAAAAACTAGAATATTTTTTTACAGATTTATGGATAAGACATGGAAATAAAATTACCAATTTTTGATGACTTAAAAAAATAACTACAAATCGTGACCCTAAAGGAGTGAACTATTTTACAAAGCATAAATATTTACCCTCAAAGATGGGACTTCTTTACAAAGCCCAAATGCTAACCTCCAAGGAGAACATTTTTTTTACAAAGGCCAAACTTTAACTCCTAACAAGTGTACTTATTATAAAGCCCAAATCTTTACCCCCAACAAGTACAATTTCTCATGAAGCCCAAATCTTACCCCAAACATGTGTAGTGTAAATATTAACTCCAATAACTAGGAATTTTAATATATAACACCAGCAATAGAAATGTTTATAAGAATATTCTTATAGACTATAATTTATAAAAAATAATGATACTAAAAAAAATCCAATCTTGAATGGCTTTTTTTAAAGTGGCGTTTCAAAGTGAAAAAAAAAATCAAATTCCATTGGCTTTGCTTAAATATGTTCTTATAAAGAGTTTCCTATCAAAAAAATTTAAAAATTCAAATCCAAAAGTACAAAAATTTATTTGGAATTATTTATAGAGTTTATATCTCTCAAATAACATGAACTCAATTTTTTTGCCTATGTCTAATTAGTATT
>JARHVA010003311.1:660000-702500 GCA_037957365.1 Torreya grandis | reverse complement strand
CATCCTAAGTCCTATAAATCTCATTTCTTCTATGATAACATATTAAACATGTCTCTTTTTTAATTGGAAAGTTGTTAATGTTTGTCCCTCTAGTGATTTCATTTATTAGAGAGGCATGTGAAGCACTAAATGTATTATTTATGAATTGATGTTAAATTTAAGAATGGCAGTTGGAGAAAGAAGTAGGAGATACTTGCATTTATCTAGAAGCCTATTCAATGTGTGTTTGATGATGGTTATCAAATAAGATTAGCCTATGCCTATTGTTCCTAGTATAATCATTTAAAGTGGTGTACGTTGTGGTCTATTTTGGGCATGTTGGTGAATTATGTTCAAGTCTATTTGTTGGTTAATTGACAACTCATATGACATTGGTTCTCTGGTGCACTCAATGACTACGTCTTTTTAAATTGTCCATTGTGAATATATGAATTGTTATGTGGTTATGTGTAGGTTGAGTGGCATCTGAATGATTATATTTATATTATTTGTCAAAGTCATAAAGTCCAAAAATGTTAATTTTATCTACCTCAACATTTCTATATGGGTATATAAGAGATAATATTCCCACTCATGCATTTCCATATCCAATTTTAGATGCTCTTCATTGTAACTTTCATCATTTCTTATTTTGGCATTGTTATTTTCCTATGTACGTATTCACTCAGTCTATCATGGATTGTAAGAATATTCAATTTGTTCCTAATTCCTAACAATGACTACCTTATTGAAACCAATGTTCAATACAATGTTGTATAATGGTTTGGAAAGTAAGAGATACATCTAATAAAAAATCTCATATAATGGCGAATCAATAATAGGTTAAGAGGAGAAACAATGTAATATGCAAAAAATCACTTGATTTGTTTTATTTATCCATTGATTATGTACATAAAAGTTGGCATCAGAGACAATAAAAATGTTATTTGCATTAAGATCATGTTCAAAATTATTATCTAAATTATATTTCCCATCAAAAAAATCATCCCTCATAAATATTACAGGAGATGATGACTATGCCTGCCCTTTTTAAGATACCTCTAATTCGGATAAAAATTAGTCACCAAGCATATCTTTTGATCACAATCAAGATTATGAATTAATAATAGATTTATTATAAGATTCATCTATCAAATATAATCAGAGTAGATATAATCCTACTTTGGATTCATATTTTAAGGCTATTTTTTGTGATCATTTTGCTGATCTTGAGGAGATTTTCTATGATGTCAAAACTAGGTCTCCTAAGAACCCCATATGCATACCATGATACCCCATCACCATTCATTGAACTCATCATATCATTTCCATCACCTTCATCCATCATATATCATTTTCTTCCTATTAATGATTTTCTAATCACTTCCCCATATAAGGATGAATAAGAAAATACATTATTGGACTCTTCCCTAAGTAATATAACATGTGCCACAAATAGAAACATCCAATACCATATTCTAAATGTTATAAATCATTATCAAATCACCTTTGATCCAATAAGTTAAAATATATAAATGTAAAATCATCATCCTAATCAAAATAGGTCTTCCCCTAGTGCAACCCAAAATGCACTAGGGGACTATCAAAGTCAAAATAATCATCATTTACCAAGTCAAAGATCATTCTCCTTTGTTGAAGCCCAAAGTCAAGTACCATGTGGTATTTGAGATATAATCAAATATAAAAATCAAAATAATATCAAAATGGTTGATATCCTTCAAATAATTGGATCAAAGTTGAACTACAAACTCAAAGTTCTTTGCATCTTTTGAAGTCTTTTGTCATTTGGAACCAATCAAATACATAATGTCTAACATCTCCAATGATGTGTGAAAATTATATCCCTACTTCCCACTCACCCATCACATCTCCCCATCATGATCCTATCACCAATTCAATTTCAATACACCCACATCATCATCAATATCTAATCAAATCCATACCTCACATCATACTCTCAAGTAGTATTGCCTCCCATAGGGGCAATAAATATAACTAGTCTAGATGTCTAGATGGGTCTGCATCAATAATCAACAAAAGGTCACATGGACTTAAATACATCTAACATCAATAATATAATCCTTGCATCACATATCTCCATCATAGGTGTTGGCTAAATATCCAAAAAGTGTCAGCATTCATGCATCTCACACCCATGTCTAATAAATAAAAAATCAAAAAATTAAAAAATTAAAAAACCAAAAAATAAATAAATAAATAAATAAAATAAAATAAAAAATCATTCATGCAATGGTAAAAACTAATATTCTATCACCTTGGGCAAGGACCATAATGAAAATTGGTCTTTAGCATCATGGTAAAATAAAATAATTATCTGGATTATACCTCAACACTTGGGAGAAAAATCCACTTCATCCTTATAGTCATATACCATGTTTATTACCAATCCCATTCACATAATGATCCAAACATATTTATCCATATTTTCCATCTATCCCTTATCCCTATTTCATCTATCATTCCTTCCCATCTTGACCTTTGTAAGGACATGGAAGGTATCTTGAGAGATATTTTGGAATCATCTTGGCATATCCTCCAATGGACACTTAGAAAACTAAATATATTATTATTTCATGATGTGGTCAATGGTGATCCCTAGTCTATTACTTATTAGTCCTCATCCTTTTTTTCACATCACCCTAATCTTTTTTTATGTCATCGATTATTATATTTATTTTTATCTTGGTTGCTAGGATTGGTATTCCCTTTGCTAGTAACCCCTTTTCTATAGTGTACATGCATATGGGATAGACCTTAAAAAATTAAATATTCCAAAACCACTAAAATTTATAAAAATTGACAAAATCCAAAAACATATAAGTTATCATGGCATATGTTAATTTATCCTATGTCCTAGTGGTCTAATCATATTCTCATCTTAACTTATGTCATAATATTGGTACCCATATCCTTATCCAATCCTTATCCTAATCAAATTCCCTAGTCTATTCCAAGTCCATACCTTGTCCAAGGTCATGTCCTTAATCCACAATCACATCATTATCATCATCATCATCATCATCATCATCATCATCATCATCATCATCATCATGACCAATCTAGTCCAACTCATCACATGATCACTCATTCC
The DNA here is from genome assembly GCA_037957365.1 of Torreya grandis. Classification (NCBI taxonomy): domain Eukaryota; kingdom Viridiplantae; phylum Streptophyta; class Pinopsida; order Cupressales; family Taxaceae; genus Torreya; species Torreya grandis. The sequence goes on along the minus strand of JARHVA010003311.1, from coordinate 699,388 downwards.
ATCAAATCTCATTAAGAGACTTAAATACAACATGATGAAACTACATGTAAATACTTGTCTGTGTTACTTGTATATTTTTTATTATTTACATGTCTTTTATCATGTATATATTTGATTGCCTTTCATTTTTCTATCTATGTTTCTTTTTAGTCTTACATCTTGCATATTTTTGTCTATAGGGTAATTAGTGAGGATGCTATGATGACACCATAAGATATAATGATACTTTTAGGTTCCCTTGATGATGTAGAGTTCACTATTTGCCCATTTTAAGGCATTTTGGCACAACATTATCTTGGTCATACTTATATCATGGGATAGTTCAAGTGTTATATTTAAGGGATTTATTGGACTATGATGAACCATATTACAATAATGACAATTTGATAATCTAACACACTCAACATTTCTCCTAGTCCATCTTGAATTTGATCAATTCAGCCCATTCGTTTAACATGCAATCATTTAACTCATGACTTTTATTTTCATAATCTAACATTTCATAATTTATCTTAGTCTCACATCTTGTACACACCCTTTATCTAATCACATTAACATATCTAATAGTTAACATCATCATCATGATCATGATCATGATCATGATCATGATCATCGTCATCGTCATCTTCATCATCATCATCATCATCATCATCATCATCATCATCGTCATCTTCATCATCATCATCATCATCATCATCATCATCATCATCATCATCATCATCATCATCATCATCATCATCATCATCATCATCATCGTCATCATCATCATCATCATCATCGTCATCATCATCATCATTTTCATCGTCATCATCATCATCATCGTCATCGTCATCATCATCGTCATCGTCATCGTCATCGTCATCGTCATCGTCATCGTCATCGTCATTGTCATCGTCATCGTCATCGTCATTGTCATCGTCATCGTCATCGTCATCGTCATCGTCATCGTCATCATCATCGTCATCGTCATCATCATCGTCATCGTCATCGTCATCGTCATTGTCATCATCGTCATCATCGTCATCATCATCATCGTCATCGTCATCGTCATCGTCATCGTCATCGTCATCGTCATCGTCATCGTCATCGTCATCGTCATCGTCATCGTCATCATCATCATCATCGTCATTGTCGTCATCATCATCATCATCATCATCATCATCATCATCATCATCATCATCATCATCATCATCATCATCATCATCATCTAGTCTATCTTGTCATCCATTGTCTAGTCATAACTACATTGTACTAAGGTCTTTTCAGATTATGTAGGAAGCACTTAGTGGGTAAGTGCACAAATTTTGGGGATAAAAAGGGGCCTACTCATGGACATGATTTTTATTAAATTTAAAAATTATGAACTTATATAGAGAATTTTAGATATCTATGCTCTAAATTTGAAGATCGTGTAAGGACATGAAATGTAGCATTTCGAGTCTAGTTTCCAAAACACTAATTTTTTTATAAAAAATGGTTAAGTATAACTATGTAAAAAATATAAAATTTGAAGAGGAACTCCTATTTTTTCTTTAAAAAAAGAGTAGATAGATGGCCATGTGGTGCACTATTTTTTGTGTAGCATTTAATATTGTTTGAAACACTTTGGTGAAAATTTAGATAAAATATTCTAGTTTGTGATCTTTGTTTTTTTAAAAATAATGAATACCTTTTTTAATGAGTTTTGCAAGAAACTAGATCCCAAAAAAACAAAAAATGGATACTTATTGGTACGACATGCCTAACCACCTCAAAAAAATGAGAATCAGATATTTCTTTTCAATGTGTTTATAATTAGGCCTAGTTTGTGACGATATAACTTATTTTGGACTTGGATCAATGAAAGAAAAATTAAATTAACATGTATAGGCATGTACGTTTACAACATGTAGTGGACTAAAAAAGGTATATTTATCAATCAACATAGTTTAAACCCTTATATTAGTCAAAATTATAAAAATCATATCTTTTGAAAGAGTAGAGTGTTCTCATCGTGAGGGTATTAAGTTTTTGAATTTTACCATTGAAATTCATAATGTATTTGTTAATTTTAGTTGAATTTTGATGTTTTTATCATAACTCTTAGACTCAGCTATAGATTGATAGGTCCAACCATTTGGCTCATGAATCCAAGCCATTCCCGAGCCAAGAAGTGAAGTATTTGAATTCAAATTCAAATAGAGTGATTGAGTTAATGTATAATGTGATCTTGTTAGTGTATAACCTGATTGTGTTAATCTATAATGTGATTGTGTCAATAGATAATGTGATTGCATTATTAGATAACGTGATCATGTTCCAATTGTTTTTCACATTGAATCATGTGAATATGTACATTGAGAGAATCTTGGTTAATAAATAATGTGATCACATTATTATAAAAGAAATAACATGATCACATTATTCTTATTTTCCACATAAAAGCATTTGGAGATGCACATGAATCCAATCTTGGCCAAAAGCATATATTTACTACTCCAAATGTAAATATAAGAAATTAAGGTCACTCTGCATCTGATAGATTTGGTTTTGTAGTTACATGCCTTATAATCTGTAAAATAATTTTTATAAATCCAATTTGCTTAATACATATGGAATTTTTAGGGTTTAAGTATTAAACCTAGGGATTTAAGTACATAACTTTTGTAGTTGATATCCATTTTTGGTAAACATATAATCACTTTATAGGATTTTGTTCCTTCTAGATTGATTCCTAGCATTTATAAGAGTCGTAGGTTTGTCAAAATTGAATTTTGAAAACTACTCACTTTGAACTTGATCCAAAGTGGTGTGATTGGGGTTGTGTAGGTCACATTGATGAAATACACACATCAAACAACCAAATTTTTTTAATTTTAATTATTCATCATCCCTTCCTCTTCCATGATTAGTTCCTTCTCATCCCTAATTACCCCTAATCACTATCTCATCATTCCTCATTGTCCCTAATCACTCCCTCATCAATTATCACTATCACTAGTCATCTCTACTCATTCCCTTATCATCTATAATCACTCCTACATTAACCCTCACTATCCTTCATCATTGTCCCTAATCACTCTCTTATCAATCATGACTATCCCTAGTCATCTATGATCACTCCCTTATCATCCACACTCACTCTTACATTGACCCTCACTATTCATCATCATCCCTAATCACTTCCTCCCTATCCTTCATCATCCCTAATCAATATTTTATCATCCCTCATTACCCCTAATTGCTTCCTCATCCCTATTCACTCCCTCATCATCCCTCCTCATCCTTAATCATTCCCTCATTGAATTTCATTTTACCTCATCATCTTTAATTACTCAAGATTATCCTCCCTAATCACTCCTTCATTGACTATCACCATCCCTCACTATCCCTAATCACTCCCTCCTCATTCTAAATAATACCTAATATCTATTTACACATCCCTAATAATTGCTAATCACTCCCTCATTGACCTTCATTATCCCTTACCATCCCTCATCACTCCATCATTGAACCTCACCAACCCTCATCATCCCTAATCATTCCCTCATCATCTGACATAAGTATATACTCTAAAGATGTATTTGATTCAAATCATATGTTGTTTAATACATTATAATAAAAATTAATTCTTTTTTAGGACTTGTTGTGTTGTCAATACAAATTTGTGATAGTTAATTTTATTATTGAATGAATTGGATGATCTTCCAAATGTATAGTCAAGTAACATAAGCAATAACACAAAATAGATTTTGAATTTTAGTTCATAGAATTATATTTGTTGTGAAACTGACTAGATGAAAATTTATTCAGTTTAACCTTTGGTATTTTGGTTCAAAGGATAAAAATTAAACACAAAGATCTTGTATAACTTTATAATTTTGAGAAGATTTGAATTAGATACAAAGTTATTTGTTGTTTCCCATTCCTATATGACTTGAATCTTAGTTAGTTTCACACATGCACTCCTTGTGTTTGTAGTATATCCCAAATATTTTATCTCTTGCATTAAAAATGAACATTTATTCATGTTATCATAAAAATATGTTTCTATAAAATGTGAAACACTAGTTCAACATGTTGTAGATGTTCATCCCATGTTTTCTAAAGATTAAGATGTCATGAAGGTAGATTAAGAAATGACATCGATAAAGGGCATAAGGATGTTTAAAATCTCAATGAATGAATTTGCTATATGAGTTAACCTAAAAGGCATAATCAACTAGTCCGTCAATCCTTCCTTTGTTTTTAACATTATATTTCAAATGTGTAGAGGTTCAACATGAATATGATGATACCCAAACTAAAGATAAAATTTTTAAAAGAGTTCTACACCATGGATATTGAAGAAAAATACCTTAATATTTAGATGAGGATAATAGTTCTTCAAATTTAATCTTGTTAAGAGTTTTTTTTACTGATTCACAACTTTGACATAGGCACAATTAGGCTTCTGCAAGGCAATGATTTAGGCATGATGTGTCCATTATCCATGATTTCATGGATATACCACTTGATCTATTAATTATATATAAATGATATGTTGTATAAAGAGATTTGAGGTAGATGTATTTAAGGTATCAAATCAATAGTATTGTTTAGTTTACAGTATGTAGGAAATTATTTAAGTGACTAAAATATATCCTTCCATTCACCTAGTTTATGGATCAATTATTTTGATTTTGTTATTATTAGATAAACAAAATTATGATATGATGCCATAGTAATGTTATTAAATTTACTTTTTACCATTAAGAGTATGCTTCTTACTATAACTAATAATATTCTTTCACTCCCTGTCACTAATGACTAAAAGCTTATGAACTAACTATGATATATGGAATTTTAGATCATGACAATCTATCACAACATTTCAGGGATTTACTTCATAGACTATATGTTGGTGGTAAAGATATGGTTGACCACATGTAAAATATCACACACCTCTAATGGTGAGATGTCACGAAGTATTTCATCTTTAAAATTTTTGATTTTGTACACTAAGTGACATTACTATGTTTTCCATTTCTTAAGGCCTACACTAGACCATACACTAGTATATTGTTATGGATGTATAAATTTCAAGTTCAAATTTTTAAAATATGTTAAATAGGATAAATTAAATTATTTTGAATTTCATTGTAGACACCAATATTGTGTCAACCCCCCCTTGGTCCATTTATAAACACTTACACACCTTATTAATTTAAAATAAACTATTTATTTTAAATTAATGACCTCACCTAGACACCTCACCTTTGACACCTCACCTTGGACACCTCACCCTAAGACCATTTCTTACCCTATGAGTCACCCTGAGACTAGGTCATCTAAACCCTAACTAATCATGACCTATTCTCACTCCATCCTAACCTCCTAACTAACTCTCGTACCTATTAAATCCATCTTTTGACTGTTCTCCAATGGAAAATGCACTTGGCAGATGGAGAAATAGGCAAAGAGCTAAAAATAACCCTTTTACATAACTCGAGCTCTAACATTGAGCTGCATCCGAACCTCTTCGCATATCGACGTGCACACTCTGAGACCAAGCATCAGAACTCAACTATCATCCTCCAGCCTATCGAAGTTCTGCACAAGTCATTCTAGATATTGGATTGAAGTAATGTACGAGGACCTCAACATCACCCACAATGGGAACAAGCATCCTGACACCTCTGGTTCTTCAACTAATAGAGCTAAGTATTCTTCTTCTCATTTCAATATTTTAGAACATGTTGGTAATTAGTTTCTATTTACTATTTCTAAAAACACTGTTAAGAGACCCGACTTCATCTGTGGAGAGGGTAAAAAGCCTTCCTCTTATTCTTACCCTCTGTCACATCTATCCTCTACCTTTGCCCTTCTTCAAACCATAGTCACCTGCCTACAACCCTGCATAAACCTCCTAATCCAGGAAACCCCTTTGACCATTCTAGAAATAACCTAAGACCCATCCAAGGCCCACTACCCCTACTGACATCGGCACCATTTATCTACTGAAATCAGTAGCCTAACTGATGTCAGCGACTGTGCAAACCAGAAAACCTATCTAAACAGCCCATAGACCAGACAAAACCTTTGGATATCTTTTTGTAACATTCTGAGACTTACAAAATATAGGGAACAAGTACACAACATTCTACCTTTCCATTTCTTTGAGTCTTTTATCATTTATTTTTATACAACACTCTTTTCCTTAAAATAGTGGACTGTCATCCCTTACGGAGCTTTATGCTTCTAAGACCGAGCACATAGCTTGGCAGTCCACCATATCCTATTCTAACATTCTCCTTGTTTGAGTTCTCTTTTTTATTGCAGGTGTTTCCTCCATAGCCAAAGAGGAGCTCCCACAACGCTTGGATACGGTGCACAACTTAATTTGGGTAACATCATACCCCTGACCTTTAACTTTAGTTTCTTCTTTCTTCTGAATGTAATTAGCAAAAACTTAGAGAAACATTCTGCCATGCCCAGTGGGACCCCTGGAGTTTTCCTTGGGTTCATTCTTTTAGAAAAATCAAATTTTCATATAGTTGCATTAGGAAAATATCCTTTTCTTGCATCCTCTCTTTTATCTTTTTGTTTTAAAAAGAAACCATTAGCACAAGTTAAAAAGAACATCTCTCTTTTTCTTCTTGTCACTTCTTTCCTGCATCTTAGATTAGTGAAAAATTCATACTCTTAACCTTTTCTCCAATTGTTTGCATTTGAACAAAATATTTCAATTTGGGTTAAAAATAATTTCATTTCATTCTTGCTTGAATGCATTTTTATCTTAGTTAGTAATTAAAAGCATTATGAATAAATCGTAGTGCACAAATGTTACACAACCAGACCACTATCATATCAAATTAAACACTTAAACATACTTGAGACAAGGCCCGTCTAGGATGTTATCACCTAGCGGATACCTTACCCTTCCTGGCGATCCTACTTGGACTTCACTACCAAGAGGAGGACCCACTATGTTCTCTATCAGAGTATAAATTATAGGCAAAGTATATATTGGCTAAGTGGCCCAGCTCGTCTCTAGGTTTATGAAGTGAAGGGAGAAAGCCCCAGCACTAGGCCACGTACTAAACCTAACACAGATATTTTGATCACCATAACTAACCTGAAACCATCCATAGACTTCCTCTCTAGGACCCATTATACAAGCCCAATTCCCAAACACATTTCTCTAAGGCATAAGCCACCACGACTCTAAAATTTATTCCTAGGAATTTAACATTTTAGAGGTTGCTTGCCAAATCACCTTTTTTTTGCTATTTTTATCTGATTGTTTAAGCTGATAAGGTCACATTATTCAGAGGTCTAAAAGAACTCAAAATTTCTTCTTCCTTCAAAAACTATCAATTTTCTATGTTTTTGGAATAACACAGAAACTGACATCAGCTTTTCCACCGATGTCGGCAACAAATTTTCACTGACATCGATTATCTAACCGACATCGACAACATATCTTCACCGACATTGGTTTTTCCACCAACATCATTCACTGTCAACAAATTTTCATCCCAAACAACAAGCTTAAAACCCGACTTTCTTGTTGTTAAACACAAATTTTGGTTTTCTAAAATTGAAACACACAGTTTTTGGAACCTGAATCCATTTCGCCTTGAATGGTTCTAACACGCAGTCAAGCCAAATCTCTTGTTGACCACACAAGTCAATAGCCACTTCCACCTTCGCCCTTCATACCAAGTCCTCTAATGGAGTATACTTCAGACACTGAGCATACTCCTATCTAACCAACCCCTAATCAACCTCCTATTGTTCTCAAAGGGGATTAAGAATTTGAGAGATTCCTTGACCATAATGTCAAGGCTCTCCAACATTATCTCGCTAGAAGCCAAATGCGAGATCCTTTAGGTAACCCTATTTATGGGATGCCAACTTCCTTGGTTGAAACAACAATGATATCAACAACATCCGTTACCCAGCCTATGGTCACTCAGGCCATTGCCTCAACCAGTAATCCAACCATGGCCAATGTTCAAGATTTGGCCTCTCCTTCTATTTTTGGACCTACCTTCATCAGGGTTTATGTACCCCCTCAACCACAAACAATTCAACCAATTTTGACACCTTTCCAGAACTTGATTGTCTCTATCCCACCCACTCTTGCACCCATAAATACAAGAGTGACCACTTGTCCTTTAACTACTGTAACCACCATTCAATTACCCTTGGCAGCATCTAGTCAAGTTGTGCCCTCCAACTTCATGGCACAAGCCCCCTTGGCCTCAACATCCATCCCTATGATGAACTACCAATGTGTTACACCTACACAAATGAAACCAAGTACATCATATGCCCCTCCCAATGCCTTCCAAATACCCTATAACTTAGGGGGTACCCCTCATGCCAATCCTTCTACCGATCTAATTAAATTGCTGATGGATAAGATGTCCAACCTTGAGACATCTATTTCAGGTTCAAAGACTGTTATTTCATATGAACAAATCTGTAATGAACCTATCCACCCTTCGGTCCCTATTCGACCATACCCTAGCCAGTGGGAATTCCCAAAATTTACTCACTTTCAGAGTAAAGAGGACCCACAACAACATCTAAGAGCGTTTAGACACGCTTGCTACCTTATAGCACAAGATGATGCATTATTACTTAGCACATTCCCCATGTCACTTTATGGCACTGCCCTTGACTAGTATAGCTCCATTACCAGTCATTCTTTCTTTACCTTCACTTAACTAGCTCAACTATTCCTTGACCACTTCTCAATCAACATCACTAAGAAGGTCTCCATCACAGACCTATATTCTGTTAGACAATTTGACGATGAATCAATAGCTGACTTCGTTGCCCGTTGGAGATGTTTGATCAACCAACTCTCCTTCTCACTACCTCAACCTGAGCTCATTGAGCTCTTTTCAAGAGCATGTGCCAAGCACATCTCGTCCACTTTGTGGGTTCAAACTTTTTGCACATTTGATGAAGCTTACACTATGGCCCTAAAGCTTGAACTCCGTGCAGTCAAAGAAGATAGGGTCAAACTATGTAGCAAGAATACTAACGCAAAATCCAATGACCCTTCTTATAAACCTTCTTCTTCCCACTCTAAGGGATCAGCAAATGTTGTAGTCCTTAGATCACAATCTTTTACCACCACCAACCAATCCAAACCTTCCACATCATAAAACATCAAAAAACAATTCCAAAAATGGTATGTACAGCATCAATACACTCCAATAGGAGAATCATACGCTTTCGTATTGGATAAACTAGTAAAGCAGGGAGTCCTCCACCTCCCTCAAATCTGACCAGTCCAATTTGACCCCTCACGAGCCATCCCTGCATGGTATAGGGAAAATGACTTTTGTAACTATCATCATGTCAAGGGTCATGACACAGACAATTGGAAAACCTTCAAAAATGTTGTTCAAGACATGTTAGACAAGGGGAACCTTGTTTCGGATAATCCTAATGCACTGGCTAACTAAAACATATACATATTTAGACAACCATTTCCTAACCATCCCCCAAGTCAAAACAATGTTCAGACCATGGCCGATGACCCTCAAGAGCGCAACATACGCACAGTCGACATGGTCTCTCCTTTCATTCCTAACCAACTTATCCCACAATCTGAAGAGGTTGATCAACCCATTTCTCCACCATGGGTAAAAGAGCCTATTCTACCCATATCACCCCCATGACATCAAACACCTCCTCCACACATTCTTCAACCTCGTGAGGAACCCGTATTACCTATTCCTCTTGTCCCCACCTTCCCTCTTCTTCTACCATTAGAAGAAGTTACCATTTAGACCCCATGCCTTCATGAAGAAGGGGCCATCATCCCTCTACTTCACCCTTTAGAGGAGCCTTCCTCTCTTATTTGTCCTCCACTGATGGAGGATAGTCCTCCATCAACCCCCCTTTCACATGTAGGAGAGTCTACTTTGACCTCTCACATATTGGAGGATGCCTTGACGGTACCAATGCCAGTGGCCTCACCCTCATCCTTATTATCACCAATGGAGGATCATACTTTTCATGCTCCTAGACCACACGTGGGAGTCATAATCATACCTGCACTCTATCCTCTCGAAGAGCCAAATTCTCCAATTCCTTCTCCACTGATAGAAGAACTTGTCGTCTCACCCACTTCAGTCAAAGAAAAGTCGGTGACAGTTTTCTCTTATCTTTGGCCCGAGATCACTGCATCTAACACGTTTCCACTCTCGCAATCACCCAAATCCTCCAAAAGACTGACTGTAAGACCTCATGTGATGTCACCTAAACCCTTCTCTTGATTGGCACAAAACTTAGGATTTCTCCATTCTAGGAACCTAAAACATGAGGCACTATGGGAGCGACTTAAAGCTCCTTATCTTACACATTTTGCTTCTCCTTATACTGCTAATCCTTTCGTGACAACTTACCCCAAAGTCTCTGACGAGGAGCATGTTTTCACCTCTAAATCATCAGAAGCTCAGCCTTCCATGTCTGAATCTAAACCCTTGCAAGCGTCTACCATGCCAAAATAGATTAAATCTCTTAGTGTTTGCCCTGTATCAGACCTCACTCACCCACAAGTGAAGGTAGATTTTAACCTCACCCCACATAGTAGTGGTCCTCGCATCGTATTAAAGAAGGATGCTAAACCATGTCGGAGAACTCCTCCCCCACCTTCACCATTACCATCTATCTTGGGTCCACATCCTTCCACTTTAATAGGAGTGCTCCCTACTCCAACACCTTACAAAAAAAAATACCTCCATTAGTCCCTCTACCCATCAAAAACATAATTATTCCAAAACATTTGACACCTCTCATCAAGAAAGTGTCATCTACACGTATGGCCACACAACCAACTAAAAAGGTGGTACGAAAAACTCCCCCTACAACTCCTAAATAGAAGTTGTCAACCCCTACTGGAATAACGAGCGCAAACCCATTGGTGGGTTCTTATGCTTCGATGTTATGCCAATTTTTGCAATCGTCTAGCATCATTCTCTTGCCCATTAAACCATACCAACCTCTTAGACCAAAACCATCTTGGTTTGATGACACTAAAATTTGTGCGTATCATCACACACTTGGACATGATACTGAGCATTGTTGTGCTCTTAAATTTGTCATTTGCCAACACCTAAAAAAGGGCACCCTTCTCATTAAGGACCCCTTTGACAAACTACTAACACCATCCCATGCCTCCCAAACCTCCTCACCTTCATCAGGATCCCATCATCAAACTATGGTCCCTCTACCACCTTCTCCCCCTATATTCAAAATCAACACCATTAATGTGGCCACCAGGTCCCAAACTCTAAAGGATAAAGGAAAAGATTGAGTTTCTATTCCTTGGACATATCCATTCACCAAGCCTTTTCAACCACCAAAACCGAAGATTCCTATCTTGGACACATCTCAACCAACATCTTCTGGGGCAATTCGTGACTCCATGGTGAAACAACTTCACCCAACCCCTATGAAGAAGTCTTTGTATGACCTAATTCAAAGCTCTCCATAACATCGCCAAGCCTTAATCAAAGCTTTATAGGCAGTGGAGGTCCAACCTGAAGACCCCCAACCATTGGCTGCTCTAGTCAAATCATTACCAACCATTGCCTCCATCACATTCAGTGATTCTAAGATTCCAGACTACAACCTGTAAGATCAGGATCTCACCCTCTTAAACTAAGCCTATCAGACAAAAGCTTCACAAGATGCATCCTCATGTCACACTCCTTGTCAAAGAGGAGCTTCAACGTCTTCTCTCCGTTTCATTTATCCAACTCATTGATTATCCGCAATGGGTGTCAAACATTATTTTTGTCACAAAAGCAACTGGGGGAATTTGAACTTATATTGACTATCGTGACCTCAACCTAGCTGGCCCAAAGGATGACTTTCTTTTGCCAAGCATCAACCAAAACATGCCTAAAACAAAAATCTGAAAGAGCGAGATTTCAAAATCATAGATCTTGTCCTTAAAGAAAACCAACACATGACCAATATGGAAAGAAGCAAACGAGGCAAGTTTTCTCATAATTGGCTCAAACCTTACATAATAATGCATAGTTATTGATCAGAGACTTATCGTCTGTCTTCCCTCAAAGGCCAGCTAGAACCTAAGCCCCTTAATGACTTGCATCTGCGACCATTCTACTGTTAATCAAGTAATCATTCACTTGATGTTTAACTTGAGCTCATCCCTTGAGCAACCCCCATCATCCTCATTCCTATTCGTTTCAACCCTTTTTCCCCTAAAAACATTAGTTAACATTTTTTTAAAGCAATAAATGCTTTGTCTTAATAAAAAGGGAAACCCTTAAACCTCTATAGTCTAGTCCATGGCCAAAAATTTAGTCAACAAAACAAACATAAAAACTGGGATGCCTAACAAAAGGTTAGAAACTATAAATGTAGATTGCTCTCTTGAAGGATAGCTACATTATTGCTGTAACTAATAGATTGCTCCCTTGAAGGACATCTATTCAAATCTATCAAAACATATGAAGCAAAACATAGACCACTCCCTTGAAGGATGGCTATGCCCAAAATTTGCTACCATAACAACACCCTCTCAGAAGTTGCCCACATCGATCAGCTTCACATGACCACAAAACAAAACAACATCCCCAAGTAGACTTCTCATATTGATCAGTCTACCATAAAATTAAAAAAAAATTGACTGACAAACTATTAAGTCATGGACTTGCCTATAGTCATTCTCAGGGTCACCTATAAAAGGGGCAAAGATATCCCTATTTAAAAAAAGGGTTACACTATCCTCACATATCACATAATCAAACCTATTACCCCAACATTCTCAAGGGATTTTGAGCTCACTTCACGTCAAGTGATTAGAGTACTTCTCTAACACAAACCAATGGTCAATGATGTAATGCATGAACAGGGATTTTTTTTGCAAAAACCCCTATTTATGCTATCATTATGGTCCTTGTCAATGAAAGAGCAACATGCCCTTTCACTTCTCACAACTTCGTCACATGCCAATAACATGAAAACCAAAACATATTTCCTAAACCACTAACATACCATCATGAGTTATTTAATGCAAATATCAATTTGTGTTATATGAATTATTATAGACCATTCACATTAGTTTCTATGGAAAACAATACACATGGAAACTAACAACCAAACACAATTTATGTTAAGCATATACCATCACCAATATGGAAAAGTGCTGAAGCATAAATAAAATCATTTCATTTTCAGCATACATCCATCACCAATATGGAAAATTGTTAGGAATGAAAAACCACATAACCTATGTTACAACATACACCATCACACAATATGGAAAAGGCTGTAACATCATCATACACTCATTTCATTTTTAGCATACACCATCACCAATATGGAAAATTGCTAAGGATGAAAAACCACATAACCTATGTTATAGCATACACCATCACACAATATGGAAAAGGCTATAACATCATCATACACTCATCATTTCAAGCATGTACCATCAAACATATGGGAAATGCTAAAAGCACTAACATGACCAAACCAACTATTGACCTCTTTGACTCCATATTCCATTTTGGGGAGAACTACATAGGCCTGAGGCCCTTAAAACTGGGGCTATGTAGGCAACACTCAGTTGACATGGGGTCTTCTGAGGTTAGCTCGGCCATTCGTTCATTCGTCTACCTGATGGACCAACCATATAACCTTTAACCATGACCTAACCTAGTCAAAACCAATCCATAAACTACCGTATTTTTCCCTTTTGTGGAGAACTACATTGGCCTAAGGCCCTTAAAATAGGAGCTATGTAGGCAACACTCAGTTGACATGAGGTCTTCTGAGGTTAGCTCAGCCATTCATTTGTTCGTCTACCTAATGGACCAACCATATAACCTTTAACCATGTCTTAACCTAGTCAAACCCAATCCATAACCTACTCTCTTCTTCCCTTTTGGGGAGAACTATATTGGCCTGAGGCCCCTCACATGGGATATGTAGGTAGCACTCAGTTGACATGGGGTCTTCTGAGGTTAGCTCGGCCATTTGTTCATCTGTTTACCTAATGGACCAACTATCTAAACCAACCCAAAATCATGACCAAACAACCAGCCCTGCCACTATAGAAGTCACTTTAAACTTCTCATAGGGCACATTGGAAATCACATACATCTCCCTAACCACAACACACAATACTTGAGATCACTTATTTCTCAGCCCTACTCAACCAACGACCTTGGAGATCGTGACTATCTCCTCAGACCACGACCACTTTCGAGACAACTTTGCCTTGGTTGTTTTGATTGCATATGCTACCTCACGAATAGTTAGCAAATTATACGCACCCCTCACACCTATTGTTGGTTCACGGTCTAGTTGATCCATAATAATTGTGACATTTTCATGTTTTCTAAGAGCACTTCCTAGCCCAGATACTTAGAACATGATGACCATTGGAGTTACAGCTTTGATCGATCTAACCCAATCAGCTACGACCAAAAATCTGGGGAATGTTTAGTTTGATTTTATTCCTCCTCGACCATTGGAGCTATAGCTTTGATCGTTTAACCCAATCAGCTACCACTAATAAGCTAGGGACTAGTTACTTTGATTTTAGTGCTCCTCGACCTTGCCTACGATAATTTGACCTACCTATCAAGTGAAGTGGTATACGCGCAATCTCAACTATTATAGCATTCACACTCCCACCTCACCTTACCCATCCACTGCCTATCAAATTGGCACCCGATTTTAGATTCCCTTCTCTCGATTCCCACTTTGAGGGGGAAAACCTCATCTCATACCTAGGGCAACCCACATCTATTTTTGTCTTGCAGTTCGTCAAGACAAACCACAAGACAAAAAGGGGCAAATGTAGACACCAATATTGTGTCAACCCCCCCTTGATCCATTTCTAAACACTTACTCACCTTATTAATTTAAAATAAACTATTTATTTTAAATTAATGACCTCACCTAGACACCTCACCCTAAGACCATTTATTACCCTATGAGTCACCCTGAGACTAGGTCATCTAAACCCTAACTACCCATGACCTATTCTCACTCCATCCTAACCTCCTAACTAAATCTCATGCCTAATAAATCTATCATTTGACCATTATGCAATGGCAAATGCACTTGGTAGATGGAGAAATGGGCAAAGAGCTAAAAATAGCCCTTTTACCCATTTTCTATCCACCGATGTCGGTCAACTGTCAGCCGACGCTGGCGAGATTGCTGACGTCAGTTACATAACTCGAGATCTAACATTGAGCTACGGCTGGACCTCTTCGCATATCGATGTGCACACTCTAAGACCAAGCATCAGAACTCAACTATCATCCTCCAGGCTACCGATGTTCTACACAAGTCATTCTAGAGATTGGATTGAAGCACTGTACGAGGACTTCAACATCAGCCACAATGGGAACAAGCATCCTGACACCTCTGGTTCTTCAACTAATAGAGCTAAGTATTCTTCTTCTCATTCCAGTATTTTAGAACATGTTGGTAATTAGTTTATATTTACTATTTCTAAAAACACTGTTAAGAGACCCAACTTCATCCATGTAGAGGTTGAAAAGCCTTCCTCTTATTCTTACCCTCTGTCATACCTATCCTCTACCTTTTCCATTCTTCAAACCATAGTCACTTGCCTACAACCCTGCATAAACCTCCTAATTCCAGGAAACCCCTCTGACCATTTTGGAAATAACCTGAGACCCATCTAAGGCCCACTGCCCCTACTGACATCAGCAGCCTAACTGATGTCGGTGACTGTGCAAACCAAAAAACCTATCTAAATAGCCCATAAACCAAAAAAAACCTTTAGATAGCTTTTTATAACATTTTAAGACTTACGGACTATAGGGAACAGGTACAGAATATTCTATCTTTCCATTTCTTTGAGTCTTTTATCATTTCTTTTTATACAACACTCTTTTCATTAAAATAGTGGACTGTCATCCCTTACAGATCTTTACGCTTTCGGGACCAAGCGCGTAGCTTGGCAGTCCACCATATCCTATTCTAACATTCTCCTTGGTTGAGTTCTCTTTCTTATTGCAGGTGTTCCCTCCACAACCAAAGAGGAGCTCCCACAACGCTTGGATATGGTGCACAACTTAATTCGAGTAACATCAAACCCCTAACCTTTAACTTTAGTTTCTTCTTTCTTCTGAATGTAATTAGCAAAAACTTAGAGAAACATTCATTATAAATGATGAAGTATATTGGCTCACCATTGATATACATTTTCTAATGAAACAATATTTTGAATTGACATAATTTTTTGTTAGGGGAAATAGAGATATTTTTAGTACCAACCATATCATTGGGTTCATATTCTATAATCTAATTACCTTTTTATAGTGATAGATAACTTTTACCCACTTCTTTAGATGTGCAAGTAGAGAGCTCATATTGTGACACTCTTCATTGAATTGAATATTGAAGTTATGAATTAAGCACCACCTTCAAATCTTGGAATACTTGGTCTAATCTTTTGAAAATTATTTTCCACTCTATAGTATGATTACTCAATCAATAGACATACAAATGGAAGTCCTTGAATTTAATTATTCAGATCATAAAATGTCCTCAAATAGAAAGTAATTGATTGGTTTTAGGAAATCACATAGCTTGGTGATCCTCCTATTTACTACCCATTATGTTATTGTGGTTTTACTTGCTTCTATATTTCTGGTGAATTTTCAATTGTTAATTACATCATTTCTAATAGGCCCATTTGTTTTCATAGGTGATAAATATTTATGTTTCAAATTTGCATCCACATAATTTCAATCACTATGTCTTATATTTTATGCTAGTAATCAACTCTCCACTTTTAGCTCCTAGCATTATTAAACCCCAAAAAAATATCACCATGAAGGTACTGGATGTATTAATTAAGGATGGGGAGGGACAAAGAGGAATTTAGTAAAGATGATGAGGGAGTCAATAGAGATGATGAGGGATGGTGAGGGTCAATGAGGGATTAATTAGGGATGATAAGGGATGGTAAGGGTTAATGAGGGAGTGATTAGGGGTGATGATGGATGAGGAAGGACTAATTAGAGATGATGAGGTATGATAAAGAAATGATTAGGGATGATGAGGGATGTTGATGTTTAATGAGGGAGTGATTAGATATGATGAGAGAGTGATAATAAGTAATGATAAATGGTGAGGATAAATAAGGGAGTGATTAGGTATGATTAAGAAGTGATTAGGGAGGATGAGAGATTGATTAGGGATGATGAGGAATGGTGAGAGACAATGGGGAAGTGATTAGGTATGATGAGGGGGTGATTAAAGATCATGAGGGAGTGATAAGGGATGAGGCATGAGTGATTAGGGATGATGATGGATAGTACTTAGGGATGATGAGGGAGTGATTAGAGATGACTAGGGGTAGTGACAGTCAATGAACAAGTGATTGGGGACAATGAATAACTATGAAAGATTGATTAGGGGTGATAAAGCATGAATATAAAGTGATCAAGGATGATGGATAATTAAAATTAACAAAAAGTGGTTGTTTAATAGGTGCAGGTCATCAACGTGACCTATGTGATCCTGATCACACCACTTTGCATCAATTTCAATGTGAGTGGTTTTCAAACTTCAATTTTGAAAAACCTAGGATCTTAGAAATGCTAGGAATCAATCTAGAAGACACAAAAACCTAAAATAAGACTATACATTTACCAAAAATAGACAATAATTACAAACATTATGCCCTAAAATCCATAGGTTCACCACTTAGACCCTGAAAATACCTATGTACTCACTAGATAATATTTTGAAATATTATTTTCTACATCGTAAGTTATATAACTATGATATAAAGTGTAGAGTGAACCTAATTTATCATCTTTACTAATATAAAATATAAGATTCTATCCAATAATTACTTCATGTGCATGTCCACGTAATTTTATGTGCAAAATAATAGCAAATTGATCATATTATTATTTTTATAATAATGCGATCACGTTATCTATTAACAAAGACTCGTTCCATGTACATGTTCACATGCTTTAATGTGAAAAACAACTAGAATGCAATGGCGTTATTATTTTTATAATAACATGATCACTCTATGTATTAACGTGATCACATTATGGCTTGGTAATTATCGATCCATAATTTAAATAATGTGATGATTTTATGTCCATAACATAATCACATTATATAAAATGTCCATGAAATTATCCCTTGACTTTGTGCACTTACCCTAGTCACATATTATGTCTAAGGTCAGCTCAACCACTCTCTCATCTTTTCCCATCATTCATTATCATATCTATCTTGAATTTCATCATCTTATCATCTTGCATCAATCAAAATACTTGAGCTATTATCTCAATCATTAATCAATCACCATCCCTGCAATCATTTCCCTAAATTTTTTGTCAATTATTTGTATCTGTCGATTAGGCCCGACAAGTCATAATATTTGCATTTTCTCATCCATCATCCATTATAATTGATTGATTAATTAATTTAGAATTTATGTTTCCTCCCTTTATTTGGGCATGTACTAGAACCATAACATTAATTTCATTTTTTCCCTTTCATGTGTCCATATTAGGGGCATCATCACTATTAATCACATTCTAGCTCATTCTTTGATGCAATCCAATTCTTCCCCTTAATCTTTTGGTCACTCGATCATATCATTTATTTTCTCTCATCCCCTTCATCATATCACTTGACTTAAAATTTTAATCTACACTTATCATTAATCTCATCAAATCAATGTCTTATCCTAGCCTATAGCTCTCACTTACATGTGTCCTTTCTTGGGATACATCAAAACATTGTGGCCTTTTGCCTTATCATCCTCATATTATGGTTGATTCCACCTTGGGATTTGTCAACAACTATAACACAATCATTCTCATTTTCTATGCATGTCTTTGCTAAAGGCATCATCAATTTGTAGCTCATTGCTTGAGTTGAGTACATCTTCTTCATCATCTTTTGCATATGTCTCTTCTTTCAAGTGACCATTCATCTCATTCTTCCCTACATGTCCTCTCGGAGGGGCATCATACCCACCAACATTGTGTACTAAAATTCATCCATGAAAGGGTTCTTCTTTGAAATCCCATTACTCTTTCCACTTTGTCCACTTGCAATGCCCTTTCAAAGAGGGGGAAAATGTATATGCTAAATTATGCTCACCTTAATTATTCTAATTAATCTCACTAATTTATAACCTTTACCTTAATCCTTGTCATTTATCTAATATTCCCCCTCATCATTTCTTCATTCACTAACCTTATATCATCCCCACCAATCTATTAATTCTTCTAATCATTTATTAATCTTATCCTGATATCATTTATCCATTATTTTGGAATTTAAAATTCTCAGGATCCACCTACTTACCTACCCTAGTGTATTCATAGGCTCTCCTACAACCCTAGTCCCAATCCTAATCTGTCAATAATCCAAATTAATGCCTAAGGAGATCCCTAAATCCTCTAATTTTAGAACCTCCTCTATCTTGGCCCCTCCTCTTTAGAAGCCTCTATTCTAGAAGCTTCCAAGGAATATTTAATTTCTTGGAAAAACCTACACCCTTGATCTTCAAGGTTCAAGTTTCAATGTGAGCCATTACTCTTGCCTTCCTTGGATTATTTATACATGCCACTCCTCTATGGCCAAACCCCTGAATTAACAACTATACTCTCCATGCCAAATACATGATCAACTATTCCATGCTATCATCTAAATCAATAAATCAAGCTATCATAATGCTATAAATTTGACTCTAAGGTAAGTAATCCGAATCCAAATCCTTTAGTCCTTTTATTATTTAATTATAGTTTGAAGAAATTAGCTTTAGGATTAGAGTGTTTCTTTGAATGTTCATTCATATATTTGCAGTTTATCCACTCTAGATCTTAATTGGTAGTTTGATATTTTGGGTATTTTAATGCAAAATCAAATACTATAGCTCAAAATTTCATCTACAAATTAGTTTTCCTCTTATTTTTATAAGATCATGTCTATGTAGATTTAATAAATGGCATTTTGTTGAACAAAGAAGAATGTTTCAAATATGCATTGATGAAATATGGTAGGGTGTCGTCAACATATGAGCTTTAAATAACTCATCTAAAGCTTTGTTTGCCAATAGGTAAGGTAGTAAAGGTTTGACTACAAACTCTTAAAGATAACTTTTGCAACATGTGTCATGTTTCTTATGCACCTACATCATGATCAACAATAGTTTCCAATAGAAATTTAATATATGCAATTTTTGTTGCACTTTAAGCTATAATTATAGATAATATCCGTGTTAACATATGATGGTAGCTTTATGATTCAATTTCAACCTTTGTTATATAATTTGCTATATAGTTTAGCACAATTTGTTAAAAAATGATTGGTTGTTAATCTCCATTTGGACACCATATTGAAATCATGATTGAATTATGAATGTTAACTCAATCATCATTACATGTTGGAGGTGAGAATTATGTCCTTGAATATCAATGAACATGTTTGATGTTTCTTGTAGCGGCGATGGGGCATTATATCTACATTAAAAATTCATGATCTTTTTCTATAAGCATATATACTCACTGCATTTTGTGTGACATTGAACTCGATTCAGAAATTCCTCATAATTGTTTTAAGGATTTTCATGTAATATTGCATAAGTGGTGAGCAAGCATGAATTGTCAAGATCAGAATAGTGGATCATTTCATGTAGACTATCATTGTTGAATGGGTTCCATACTATTAAATGTTGATCAAAGTATTTCCTTACAAAATCTAACTGAAGTGCATTTTCCCAATATAATGTGTCTATGATCGGTGTATTTTCTAACCTTATGAACCCATGGATGTGTGTAAATCCTCTACGTTTCCATTCATACTTGAGTATAGAAAATACATTAAATAATTATGACCTAAGATAGGTTTTTAATATGTATGATATGTAATAAAGCATAGCTTTAGTATGAATACATGTACTGATAGTCTTTGTTGTGGATATTTTTATCAAGGTTTTATTCATGGAATATTGAAAAACATTTTTCCATGTACAGAAATGTAAGATGAGGATTCACAATTAGGTTTTGATTTATCCATTGAGAATTATTGTCAAGGGCATAATTTGAAGCTTTTGGCATGATTTTGTGTAGGGCTAGCCACCTAGTGTTTGTTGCACTCAAGGTGAAGAACAATGTTGGTGATCCTATTTGTATGATCGCATCTATTAATTTTCTTTTGCATTTGGACCAAAATGTATGTGTGCCTCTAAGCATTGACCCTAAATGCATTAGTTGATTTGCAATACTTGCATTTGATAATTATGTTAGATATACACACAAGTTTGAAATTGTGAGCAGTAAGTTATTTTCTATGTTTTTTTGAAAATATTGTTGATGTTGCCTAGCTTTGATGGCATATCATTAGGTTTAACAAGAAATAACAAAAACCCGAGTGGATTCCAAACTGATTATCTTGATATCTGAGCAAGTGCAAAGCATATTCATGTAGTTGGACTTTTCTTAAACGAGGTTGTTGGTACATGCAAACAATTATTTGGAAAATAGTAGGAAATGCCATAGAAAATATCCCCTTAGTGTTGTATTCATTAACAGGGAAGCTACTAACATTTGGCCAATTGATTGTAGGCAGGAAGCCATTATTTGTGATGTTTACATAGTTTCTTATGCAGTCAACTTCTCTTTGTGCATTTCGAAGGGAAGCTACAAAAGATGATGTTTACTAGTGATGTAGATTTATAGGTTCACTTATATCAAATTTATTTTTCATTTACCTAAAGAAATAACACAATGTTGTGGTCATAGATTTAGGTCTAGGAACTCCAGCCTATGTCGATGGGACAAAATCAGACATAGATTTTCATGGTCTCTAGCGATGGTCTGTGTGTAATTTCTTTAATATACAATTTTTTAATTGCCTTAGCATAATCTTGCATCTCACTGTGCACTTTCCTAAATAAATAGATAAAATTGTATAGTAAACATTCCCTGGAAGATGGTTTCCTAATTTGTTGACTGTAAAGGGCTTTGACAAAGCTTTTTTGCTAACTATAGTTATTTATGTTCATAACGTTGCAAAAGACCTAGCGATAAGTATGGTTATGGAGTGATATGCAAACAATTCAATAATAACCAAACAAAAAATTCTTGATATTAGTACTGCTTTCGAGTCTTTGTTCTTGGATGCTCATTGCATCAAATGCGAACCTCATATTGAATCAAATTGTTGACTTAACCCATGGAAAGGGTGGTGCAGCAGAAAGTCAATGGCCAAATGCCACGCTCTAAACATTTATCATGGTTGATTGTTGCCATAGCTCTGCCCACACCAACTTTGTCTTACCAAACACGAAATGACATGTCTTGCTAATCTGCCATCCGGCTTGACATTCGACAGCCTCATACACCGAGCTATCAAGGACACGACAATATTCCTTTAAACCCAACCGTCTATCCACGTCCCAATAAGTAATCTGTAAAACCTTCATCCAACTCTTTGTGTCAACGTTCAAATGGAACAAAATAGCATCTATTTTTTTTAAAGCTTCATCCCTCCGTATAAGGGTTAAATTTGATGGTCACTCTTACCCGTCAAGAAAAATTTTTGTGACGGTTTTTAAGATAATGTCACCTTGCACATGATGTTCATTTCTCATTTTTAACTTTCATAATTTTTATATAAATACGAAAATATTTAGTTTTATATAATAAAATGATATAAAAATAAAGATATTATTAATATAAAAGAAATCATATTCTATTATATGTGTGTAAATATATCTATAAAATGCTATACCTTATCATAATAATTTTTATGTATTTAAATTATAGTTGAGTAGACTATCGAGATTCTGGAATGTATAGGAAGAGCCACTTATTTTCTCGCTAATGTAGTTCATTTGGGAAACATTTTCACATGCAAATGTTTTTGAATTGGGTAAAGTGTCCAATTCTACACCAAACAATGGTAGAGACGCACCCAGAACAATAATGCTTTAAACCATTAACACAAAGCCCTATTCTTGTTTCTTTCCTAAATTGTCCATGTTTGGGGGTAAAGAAAAACCAAGACACCACTTTTAATTGGTTAGAAGGCTTTATTGAAAACACCACAACAAGCCAAAAAATAAATAGGCAACCATTCAACTATGAAATACCCTATAAGATGACAATCAACATAATAATAATAATAATAAAATATTATAAATTCAAACTACAAATTTATATTTTTTGTGGGAAGATGTTTTAAAATGAAATAGCAAAGACACATAGTTCATCACATTACACGGTGTAACCTTTTAAAAAAGGCATCTAATAGGAGTGTACCCATAAAAGAAGCGGAAACAAATCCATGGTATATACCAAAAAGAAAATCGGATCACAAATGTTTCAGTAAGCAATCACAAACCCTATGTTAATCATCTAAACACAAGATTTGAGTTCAAATGATAGTGTACGCCTTATTCATAAAGGTAAAAGTTAGGGGTTATTGTTTTTGAAACTCAAATCCGTGACTATTATAAGATAATGCAATGACCTTAGAAGAGATTCACACAAATATTTATGGTAGAGGCAAGCAATGTTATAAAAATAAACCCTTTGCGATACAGGGAAACGTTGTTCTCAAAATAAACCCTTATTTGTTCTAAACTCTTAAATGAAAAGAAATAAAAACATTTGAAAGGGGAAAAAAACACTGAAGAAATGAAAAACAAAGGGAAAAGGACTGCCCTGAGTTGGAGTCGGATGATCGACCAAAGCAAGATGTAAATCTCACAGAGTGCAAAATCGAAAGCATCGCTCCTCTTCTCCATCTTCGAGTGGGAAGAAAAAACACTGGGTGAGCAGTGCGAAGGAAAATGATTCTTCATTGCTCGTTGCACTGAGATCCATCTCCTCCACTGGTTTATAAACTTAGAGAGTCGCCCTTTCCGCCAAATTTTTGAGCAAAAAATTAACCAAAAACAATTCAAAAACTTTGAACTTTGCACCCATGTAATATGAAGGAGGTTTCGTGAAGTGGGGCGACTGCGGAGTCTTGTCAGAGTTCACCTTTGGAACCTTTGTTCCATCTCTTATATTAATGGTAGTTAAACTTGAACAACAAAAAAATTAAATTTCATTAAGTCATGGAAAATACGGCCTTTAATTATTCTCACTAATGTCAATGACTCGACGAATTAGCAATCCTTAATTCATTTGTAATCCTCAATGGCGGCCAAGTTGCTAGGAAATGGGAATGTTTGAATATTTTTTCTGGTTAGTTTCCTTCGAGTTTATGTTTTGACAATGATTCCACTTTACCTTAATGTCACGCTTGGGTAATGCTGTCTAGTCTCCTATTTTATCTTATTGTGCCTCTGAATCTGGGGTCCGAACACCGTCACATTTTATTTATGCATTTGGTCATGTCAAACTGTGACTATAGGTCGTGACATTTCCACTTCTCACTCCCAGACTCCAGTCCCAGACTCTGACTAATCCGAGTCCCCACTCCTATTAATAATTGTAAACCAATCAATTTTTTATTGTAAACGTCAATTTTACAAGTAATTTAAGTTTTCGTCCGTCGTTTGATACGGTTAAAAATATAATGTGACTGTATTTTACGTGTAAAAACTTCAAAGACGTTTAAACGGCTGCCAAATTTAACCCCTGCCGGTCCGTATGAGCTACTGGCTAACTAAGACTGGAAAATATTTGGAAGAAAGTCAATAAAAAGGGAAAATATTTTTAACAAAAGAGAAGGTTTGATTACTCCGTACGCGTCCATGCAAGTTCGGTTAGGCTGGCATTAAGTAATTATTTCAGTGGGACAAGTCTAGCTGGTGCTGTTCATCACGGCAGTAGTGATAACGCCCAGATAAATGTGCAAGGGTTGTTGTCATATCCGTCGGTGTGAATAAATGTGCAAAGCACGTCGCAGGATTTGACCATTCAATCCCCTCCATCTGACGGAGACGAATATAAATAATAAAACGCGAACACATATATATGATTCTTGCTCTGCATCTCGCATGTGCTTTCATGTGCTTTGATCCGATAGATTGAAACATCCCCAAAAAAATCTCTCTCGTGTTTCTCGTGTATTCTTTTGAATTTAATATTTCAATTTTGAGTCTCCCGCGTTTTGTCAAGGATTGAAACGTCCTTAAAAAAATGCTGCTCTATGTGGCCTTCCACAAGCGAAAGAGATCTTACCTAATCTGTAGATCCATTATCCCCGCGCTCCCACCCCTCGCCCACAACCAAAAGATAAAAATAAATAAGTAAATCATCTCTAAGACATTATAAACATTTATATAAACCATTTTACTCAATCTCTAAATTTAGTGTATCCAAAAAAAATATTTCACAAAGATCTTATAAAAATCTATATAGCGTATCTTGTATCCAAATAATATTTTTGAAAAAAAACTTATAAAAATCTATATCGCCCATCTTTCCCAAACTGTAGATTCAGTGTATCTCCCAGAAAAAATTGTGAAAGAAATTATGTCATTGAATGGTGACCTTATCACCGAAATCTTAGCCAATGTAGATAGCATAACACTTGCAAATGCAGGATGTGTATCTTCAGATTTTTGGTCCATTGTAAAACAAGAGGGTATATGGGAAAAAAAATGCTTCTCTATGTGGCCTTCCACAGCCAACAGAGATATTAAGGAATTGATCTCCTCTTCATTGGGAGGATTCAGAAAATTTTATTCAAACTGCTTTCCATTAATTGCTTGTGACGAGTCATCTGCGAAGGATTCCGACTGCAATGAGCTGAAGAAGCCATGTGATGAGGGCGAAGATCGTGATACAGGTGTTAATCCCTCTGATTTCGTCTGGGTTGTGGATGTGCAATACAAGAATAATGTCATATTTTCCAAAGTTGTTTGGGGCATCCCCTACGCAGATGATTTTCAGGGGTGGTTCTCTAAATCCCCTTTCACGATTGACCTCCTTGATGTTTTGAATGTTGATGATGACGAAATTAATGAAGATCGGTTGCCAGCAATTGTGTCTGTTGATAAGAAGGGGAAGGATGGTGAATTCTGGCGGCAGTTCATGGACGATATTAAGTTAAGCTGGATTGTGATGAACAGGAAAACAGGGCAGGCTGCTAATCTTTCAAGCTGGAGTCCCTTGGTTGGGCGGAGGCACTTAGCTTCTGATGCAGATTTTGTGATGCGGTTTGCCTCCATATTGCCTGCTCAGAATATATTGCCTTGCAAATTTGTAGAGTGTAACCTTGAGATGAGGTGTAAACTTTGGGATGGTGATCGTACCAGTTTGAAGATCAGCGAATTTAGCATGGAGTTGGAAGATATGAAGGGAGCTCGTGTGAATGGGAGGAACAGTCTGCTTATCCTGGAAAGAGCTCTATATTGCAAGAGGACTAATGACCCTTGTCAGATTTCGAAATTCCGAAGCAAACACATGACAGAACGGAGGAAATTTAGAGAGGCTAACATATGTAATGCAGGCCGTCTAAATACTCTTTTCGTTATAAGTGGCATTGTTGCATATGCTTCATTTTGTTATTTCATTTTTAGAGAGAGTAATGCTACCACGGTAGTGTGATTCTGAAGGATCAACATTGTTTTTGATATATTGGATGTATTTATTGGGTTGTACTGTAACGATTAAAATAAATGTATTAGTTTAGTAGTAATTTAAGGTCAAATTTCAATGGTTGCGGTTGAGTATATTTACTGAATTTTGGTATAATGATTAAAGTAGATGTATTGGTATAGTAGCAATTTATAATAAAATCTTATTAACAATTGAGCAACACAAAATAGGGAAAATGTATTGAGAAATGGTATTAAAAAAAGTACGGATGATGGAACCTACTTATATTATTATGTATAAAAAATAACTATGACCATGGAAAATAATTTTTATCCATCATTAAAAAAAAAAAACTTATGTTAATTTTAAATTATATATTTTATTATCAAAATCATCTACAACCCATACATTTATTATTTATCAATTGAATAAAAATCATCTATGATTAAATACTTCATTTAAAAAAAAAAATCATTTCTATAAAATTTCCATGACCGGATGGCTTACCCTATAAATTAACTCCTCGAGAAAGGTAGTACTACAAATATGAGGAATTTAGATGGCATAGTCCTCATACCAATAACTAGACCATCCTTGTTAATCAAAATCTTTTACTTAAATTAATATAACTAAGAGCTAAGTTCAATGTACCTTGTTGCGTTTAATGGAACTTATTAATTGAAATTGTGAGTGTAAACATTAATATTTTGTATTAGACACTTGACAATTTATAATTTGGTTTAACCTTAATCCACTTAACTTATATTTATATATAAGATTGTTATTTGTCATATTCATAGTCATTCTCTAATATACATACCTGACACTTCCAAATTATCTTAATAGTTACATAGGATCTTCATAGTCTTTCGTTGAACATTTTAATTTAATTATCAGACTGTCTCATTGCCTTAGGTAACTGTTCCCATTTTTAGTACAGGGCCACACCTCTGAGACAAGTCCAGTACTGGGAATCTATCCACTTAGGGTAGATTTGTTCTCATGGACTTTAATGACTAGAATCTAAAATTACAAGTGCTCATATGGGTTTGCCCACATATTTTGTATGTCGATTCAGAGGAAAATATAAAAAGAGATAGCTATGTAATCAAATTAATCCTAAGCATCTACCTATTTATCTTTTATCTAGGAATCTAATATTTATTATGAATCTAGTTAATACATATCAAACAATCAGAGAAAAACATCCTTCAAAGGATAAAATCCCTGAGCTAAGTCTAATTATCATTTGTAAGGTCAAGTCATACGGTGTCATGTTTTGAAATCCATACTCAGGGTTGCACTTCATACTAATATCACACATGATTGCACACACTAAACTACGTGGGATAACTACTTGTGGTTTGACTTCTCTCTTTGGAGTAATGGATATGTAGACAACAATCAGTCATAATGAGTATCTAAGATTGGGTCAACACATTTATTTCATCCTTTGTCCATATTTACGATTGTGTTACAATGCATATATATGGTTTAAATTAAATAAAAGTCAAAAAGTGATATTCATATAAATTTGAAGACATCATAATATATAGACATAGTCAATAGGTGTAAGTGAATTGGGTGACAGAAGCATATTCTAAAAGAAGCACAATGGAAATTTTTGCAATACATCAGATAGTGTTGTACTTAGTTGGTGTCCGGGGAACATAGACTTGTCCATGCATGCATAGACTCTCTATTTATGAATCTGAGCATTCACAGACCACCTTCAAACTTTTTTTGACAACCATATCCCTAAAAAAAAATTGCATAGACATGAAAGAAGATGAAAAAATCAATTTTATAGTGTTTTCCAGAAATAGTAAGTTACTATATTTAGTTAGTTGCACTTTGATTTGTTAAGTCATTATACATATTAATAAATATTATTTATTCAACAATTTAATGCTATTAGGGTCACATATATCCTAAAATCAATAAAAAATAGTTAAATAAATTTATATTTTATAAAAATAATTAACACATGTTGGTAGTGAAATTTAATTAATTGTAAAGGATGTGTCATATTGATATTATAAACACTAAGTAATAGTATCTTGATATTTATTTAATTTTATTTTATACATATTATACACTTATATCTATGTATGGGTAGTTAACCCAGCTATTACATTATTGAATTCTTATAGTGATTTCTAAATCTTGAAACATCCTCCACATAATCTTCTATAACCCCTAAATTTGCCTTATGTTTACCTTAGCTCACTACTAGGAACATATGTATGGTCTTACCAAATATAAATAAGATCTCTTTTAAATTGGGTCATTCATTCCTATTTTACACCTTTTTCACATACATTCACTGAGATTTAGTCATTAATAATAATTTATATAAAGTTTAAATTTTGTCACTTATAAATTGACAAGTGATTAAATTCATTTGGTCATCAAAAAATTATCAAGAATTCTACTGGGATCAATTTGTTAATAATCTACCCTATTTTTTTATTAGGTGTAATATTATTAACAATACTATAAATTCATTGCATTAAGGGGGTCTATCACTTAACAATTTAAAACAAAACATTCATTTCATTCCTAGAGGTTAAAAATACTGAACATGCAATAGGAAAATGTCATATAGATAATTAAACTCAAAAAGTGGAAAAACATTATGGAATGATTAGAGCTATTTTTTTTTAAAGATTGTTGAGCGATAATTTTTACTTTGCAGGTCTATAATTTCATCAATGTCAAATTCAGGCCTGTGATTGAGCGCAGACTGGATAAGTGCTTACAATGTTAATGTCTATTGTAAGATCATCTAAATTTTTGTTTGATTATCATTTAGGTTCATCTATATTGGCTATTCATTGTATTAATTTCTAGGTTATGATTTCTTTTTTGAATTTATTTCACTAGATGTACCTTCTTGTACATTTAATTTCTTAAATTGGTGAAACATTCTACATGATTTGATCTTTTAATGTATTTGACCTAGCTTTTCACAAGATGTTAGAGAAAAAGATAATTGAATAAGTAGTCAGGTCAAGCAAGCATTAAGATTTTATGATTACGTATCTAACATACTACAATTATATCACTTATATTTTATATGCAATGTGAGTAGAGGATTGAGAGAATAATCTTTTCCTTATCTCCCTAAGTGTGAGATTAGACTACATGGACAATTGACTAATGCAAAAAAAATAGGACAACCTTCTGGAGGCCATAACTTTTGACATGTAGCTCTGTTTTAGATATTTCACATGCCAAAATGATCGTATTAAAATTTTTGTTGTTGTCCTGGGTAGTTCTACCTACATAGCAATATTTTCAATAATTATTGGATGTCATATGTGATCATTTGAGGGTCTGAAATTGTGATTTAATTATTTTTATAGGTTTTTTCTACTTTTATAAATTATATATTTTTAGAACCGAACATCAACTTTAGTTGAATTTCATCCCATAGTCTAATTATAGTGTTTAGGATATTTGAAGAGATTTTTGAAAAATTTTAAGAGTTTTTAAAATAGTTGTTTTTTTTTTAGATTTTTTTTTTCAAATTTTGCATGTAAACTCTAATTTCTGAGTTGAGGCTTATTGAAGCATGGTTTGGGTTTGTAATTATATGAAGTCATTTAATACAAATCAATACAAGTTATTGCTAAGAATCTTGGCCTATTAGTAATTTTATTTGTTTTTGTTAGTTTTTTGGTTCATTATCTAATATCAAAGCAAGTTCAAATCTTAGAGGAGTAAAGAATGGCAAGAGGATGAGGAGTTGTTACATAGATAAAATGGACTATACAAGAACTATAGAGGAAATTTCAACAACTAACAAAGGTTATTACCAATCACTAGAGAAGATAAGGTGTTGATTACGAACACATAGATTCTGATGAAGAAATTTAGCAAGAAGAAGAATAGAAAGAAAAACCACCATCAATGGAAGAGAGGATGGTTCAGGATTTAGAATGAAAAAAGGAAGGAATCAAGGATGATGTTCTAGATTATGGTGTCAGTTTAAAACTAGAGGAGTTGATAGATTGGATGAATAGCATGGAGAATTTATTTGAGTGGAAGATATGAGAGAAGACAAGAAGGTAAAGTTTGCATGCATGAAATTGAAAGGTCATATAGTGATCTGGTGGGAGCACTTGTAAAAACTAAGATAGAGAAAAGGTAAAGAGAAGATTAATTTATGGAAAAAGATAGAGAAGAAGTTGAGAGATAAATTTATTCCTATGGATAATGTGTAAACCCTATACAAAAGATCTTAGAATTTGAGGAAAAAAGATCACATTATACCAGAGTATACATATGAATTTTATAAGCTTTCCATACGAGTGAGGCATGATGAAATAGAAGAGTAAATGGTTGAAAGGTATGTAAATGGTTTGAAATTTTCTATTCAAGATGAATTAAGCATACATAAGGTACTTAAAATAGAGGTAGCTTATCAATTAGCTTTGAAGGTAGAAGAAAACCAAACTAGATAGAATTTTAAAAGGACATCTAATGGTCCAAAAAGAGGTAAATACCCTCCAATAAGGGGATGAGGTGGGTTTAGTACTACCATAGGTTTATTTAATACAAATAAAGGTGAATAATAATGTGGTGTAGAAAGGAAAGATGATAATAGGCAAGGGTTTCAATATCAACAAAGAGGAAGAGGATTTTAGAGAGGATGAGGTTATGGTGGTGCTAGAGGATGGTTTCCAACTTAGTATAGATCTTATGTCTGTTATAGATGTGGAGAAGAAGGGAATATATTTTTTGAGTGTCTACACTATCAATATCAAGAAAATAGGTAAGAATATCACCCAAGAGTAAATCTAGTCGAGGCTAAAATTGAAGAGCAAAATACTGAAGTTGCAATAGTAGATGTTGGAGAGAATATCATGATGAGAAGAATGATGATCGCTCTAAGGAGGAATCAAGTTTAGACTAAAGAAGGTGGTGATGCATGGTGTTGTGTTGGGAAGCCTATTTATATATTACAATGTATTTTTAAATACTCTACACTCTAAATGCACTATAAACTTTATATGTACTATGAAAAATATTGGACCCCTTTTAATGGAAAACCATTTTTGGGTTGATTCTACCCATGGTTTTGGTACCTATTATTTTGCTATTATTTATATATTATGTATTGATAGATGTTTTATAGGTAATATATCATGAGAACTAGGGTTTGAGAAGGAAGAATAGAATGTGTGAATTAATGTATGAATTAAGGAGGGTTTTTTGAGTGCAAATCCAAAAAATATATGTGCATTGTAATTGTGAGAACACTGATCTAAGAGTGGTTCATATTCTTTTGGCTAGTAATAAAATCCAAAAAAGTGTTTCTTCATAGATGTATCCCACATTAGGTGAACCATTTTAAATCTAGAATTCTTATTTTACATATTTGTTTTATATTCTAGCTACATCTTTGCTTATATCAATTATTAATATGATTCTATGAAATTATTCCACATCAATTTCTATATTTATTCCTAACACATGGCTACGATCAAATATTTTTTAAACAAGATGTAGTTCAGGTGGAAAGGTATGAAAATTAATTATAGATGGTGGTAGTTTTGAAAATATAGTTTCTAAATAAATGATTGAGAAACTAAATCTACAATGTGAAAATAAATTTTTAAGCTTTGTCCATCTTCCTTGTATTTTGTTTTGAAAACCCATTTTTAGCCAATGGTTTTTTTTCCTATAGGTAGATCAACTGGTTCCTAAGTCTGATTCTTCATTAGTGAGTCATACTCAACATCCATTTATTTCTTCCATTATGGTTGATTTAAAGATTCCTAAACATTATCAAGTTCAAATCTATGAACTATTGTACTCATGAATCCAAAATTTATCTCATGTCTTGTTTGACTCCTCATTCTAATTCTATATGAAGTATTGGAGTCTCTACTGGTGTCAATTACCCACTTTGAATGAAAACTTTGTTGCTGTTGTGAAGAACTACTTTGTTGATGTGGAAAAATACCTTGTGGATGTCCTAATTCTCTAATATCAACATATATCTCTCCTTGCAACTCTTATTCCTGATGAGAAGTCTCATAATCTTCTGACTCAAGAAATAAT
This sequence comes from Torreya grandis, assembly GCA_037957365.1. Taxonomy (NCBI): domain Eukaryota; kingdom Viridiplantae; phylum Streptophyta; class Pinopsida; order Cupressales; family Taxaceae; genus Torreya; species Torreya grandis. Next base: position 666,767 of record JARHVA010003311.1, on the reverse strand, counting down.
CGGTGAGAGGTGGTTGGTGTTGAATTGGGAAGGGAGTGATCAAAAGGTGATTAGGACCAATGTTTGGTCATATACCATTTCAATGAGAGATAACAACTTTATTCATAGTTCAGCTACTTGACATAATAATTCCTTAATTGTTTCATCAGACTCCATAGTGAGTGTATGAAGTTTTGACTATAGATAGAGGATCTTTGTATGATTTCTTTGCTTGGTCAGCATCCTTTATATGCAACTACATATTTTCAATGAAACATAACATAATAAACATTAATACCTAAGCATTAACCTATTTATATTTCTTGAGCACATCAATATCAGTGAGAACTTATACATTACCTATGATGATGGCGCATAGTCCTTTAAACTGAAGGGTCATACACATATTTGTTTTCTAGGTAGCCTAATTTTTCCCTTTAAGTAGTTGGATGTTTAAGACAAGTAACTTAAGAGAAGATATATTTAAAAAAAATTATTTTATTTCTTTTAAAATAAAATTATAAAGTCTTATAGATTACTAGCGAGAAAAATGGGCTCAGAAATGAGCATAATAATTTTTCATTGAGAGATGAAGATGTTTCTTAAGACATTCAAATGTGTCTTCATAGTCAGCGTCATATGTGGCTTTGAGTTCTTCTTGGATGCTCCTTGCTTGATAGTGCACATTGAATAAAAATAATTCTAGAAAGTCTTTATGGATAAGTTCATTGAAGTGAATATTGTTGCAGTCACACAATGCTCCTAGTAGGGAAAAATAAAACTTGATGCTTTCCTAATAGTTTTCCATGTTTTATGAGTCTCCTTGATGGATTTTAGTAGTTTGACCATTGGACATACATAGTTGTAATGTTCATGTCTCAGCTTGCTTTGGTTGAATTTATCATGTCTCCTTTAGATATGGTCTTTGTTAAGGATGTTTTCTCCAATTTTCTTCTTCTAAGTTGTCTTACACAACTTGACATAATTTCTTACGTCTTAACAGGTACCATAAATTTCTCCACCATGATCTTGCTCTTTTTTTTCAACTTTGACTGTGCTAGTAAATTACCAACTTGGACATCAAGCTTGATGTGTCTCACCTTCTTGTAAATGTATAATCTACTCCTATAGAATCTTTTCAATCCTATGATATCTTTCTCTTTGGTTGGTGCTCCACCTATGATTTAGCTTCCTTTAGTAGTTGTTGATCAGTTTCAGTAAGACTTTTAAGTAGCTCATTTTATTCTAATGACCTCTATCATATGCTATCACTTCAAATGGCTGAATAGACTTGCATTCTTTAGCATCTCATTTGGATGATACACTAGTTTGGCTCTATCTTTAATGTTGTGCTTCACCTTGGTGCTTTTGCTCCTCTTCTCTCCTTTCATCAAATTGTTTTACCTAGGTCTGAAACTAAACTTGTTAGAAAACTAAATTGTTTTCATTGATCAGAAATAGAGGTACATAGTTATATTTATAATTCTTAGTCAAGTTTTTGGAAATATCTATGATTGAAATTCTAGATTATTCAACTTAAATAACATTCTAAAAATCATGTAATACCTATCTACTTATTCATAAGCTACACTATTATTCTAGCTGGGCATGTGTTGTCATTGTTGTGCTATGACAGTGTATAATAATATGAGCTTATATGTATAAATAATGTAATAAATTACTATGTTGTTGGAAGTAATGGTTATTTTTATTTTTGACTTGTATGGCTAGATAAGGTTTTTGACAATGTTTATGTTCTTTTTAACTTGGATATAAAATGCTTTCTTATTAAAATTTAGATAACTAGAATAAATATTTATTTTATCTTTTTTCAATGTTTTGAAAATGCATGTAAAGAAATAGAAAGAGATCTATCCTATTATACAACATGCTTAATTTTCAAGTTTTGTCTAAATTCAATCTAAGTGAAAGTGTTTTTATAGTTTTTGTTTTTTATTCTAGAGATGGATCTAATGTGAATTATGTTTTCTAGATATGTAAACAATGAAATAAATAATCTATCCTAAAAACAACAACACTCTAATACTTTTATGATTTTATTGCAAACCAACAAACTAAGCTAGCTTTTCAACTTTCTTAGCTATTGCGTGAAAGCTTTACATGATTTATTTGAAAAGAATCAAGAAATATAAATTATTATTTTTATATCAATCTGTATAATAATAACATTCAAATAAATCTATAACAAAGAGAAATAAAAAATTGTGAAGTCCTCTTGTTTACCTAGAAATTTTCTAGGATTTTGTTGGTGTTAATTGATTCGTTTGGGAGAAATGAAACTTGTTTTGAATATAAAAATTAAATAATATGTTGGTTAGCAATGTATGAAACTCTTCCTATTTTTTTTAATTTTTTTTTTCAAGATTGTATGATAAAGATAGTAAGTTTACTAAAAAAAATGCAAAATAAAGAATCTATCTAGTACTTTTTCAGTAAAGATGAGAAAAGGAAAAGAACTTTTTTTCCTATAAAATTTGAATTTTTGAATGAATATTTAATAAAATACAAGAATAAATAATAATCTAATATAATCTACTGGAATAAAATAAATAAATAAAAACTAAGAACATCCAACCTGATCCTGATGTGGACTATGTGAAGGCAAAGAATTTGTAGCACTATGGTCCTCAATATGTAGCTCCTTTTGTTTAAATCAAGACGTAAATAACTCTCAATAAAGTTGATGAATATATGTATGTCATAATTAGGATAATACTATAATAAACAAAACTCTAGACAAGGAACAACTGATTATGGCTTATTGAAGACAATATTTGCAAAGAATGGGTTGTAAGGACAATGGTTCTCCCTATCTAAAATTGCATAGTTAACAATGAAATTAATCAAAGTATATATTCAAATAAATTGTAATATGATTTGTATATAAATTTTTCAAAAATATCAAACTTATAATTCATATTATTGGATCCAAAATCAAACCAAAATTTGCTTACTTTTAGAGGAGTAATAGATCTTGCATGAAGGAGTTTAACTGGGTTAAACTTGGGAGGGGCTCAAAATGATTGAAAACAAAAGATGGAATGAGTTGGGCCTGATTAGAGGTTAACTTAGGATGTAAAAAGTAATAATCATGATATAAATTATGCAAAACATGTCAAATAATGATTCATGGGAGCTAATTTAGAAGTTAGAACAATGGCAATAGAATCACCCCTACTTGTACGGATAGTTACATAACCACTACCTATAAGGATGAAACTACCACTATATATTAAATAAAAACCTTATTTTAATACAAAACCATGCTATTAGGATGGAAACACCAAAGTTTTTAACACAACCATCATGATGAACTTGTCACAAAGGTGGTGGTTCTATAACCTATTATGATAGTTTCATCACCTAGAGGGGTGATTTTATCATTGATGAGAAAAGGTTAAAATAAGCTAAGGGAATATATAATAGATAATAAAAATGGTGCTTCAGGAGACTTTAGAGAGAGGGAATAAAAAGAGGTTAAAGTGTTAGATAATTTACATTTGATCATCATTAGGAGGTCACTACATCATCATTGGACCTTTCATGTTAGGATATTGCATTGTGTAAAAATTGGGTGCATATGTATTTCCCCCTAAGAAATATTCCATGCCACTTATTGAAAAGGGTGTACTCCTAAGTAGTGGCATATAGAAGGGAAATATGAAATCATAAGTAATTAACTTACTTACCTTGGTGGCATAATAAAACTAGTCAAGACTCTATTTAACTGCAAAAAATGGATGAGAATCAAGTGCAATGTGATGAGAAAATAAATAAATAATATATAATAAAAATATGGATATGAATATTAATTATTTATGTAGGTATAAAACATACTTCTTGAACTATTATGATAGATGACTGAATCTGGGACTTACTGGCCAAGGACTTGTAAAATCTATAAATGTGCTAAAAAAGTTGAAAAGTAGTTAAAATGTTAATATAAAAGTGCAAGTCATATAATTTTAGCCAAAAATATTTTTGAAACATGAAAATATAACTAAAAAATATGAAAATATTATAAAATTAGAAACTTTTGAAATAAAAATAGTTAATTTGGAACCCAATATATTCAAAATGTTTCCAAGAACTTTTCATTTATGTATCTAGATCACCTATGACTATTTCAACCAAGTAAAAAATCAATGGGAAGAGGAAGATGAGAGAATGGTAAATATACTAGTGGGAGGAGATATAGGGTAGGATCAGGCAATTTTATTTCCCCTTCCCATTTTCCATTTTTTTATAACTTTTGATCAAATCTTATTAGAAATCCAATAAATTTCAAAAAAACTAGTCTTAAAATGTTCATAGTGGAGTGTAGATTATGAAAATATAAAAAATTTATCATTTATGGTAGAATCTAAGGATTTTAGGGTAATTTTAGAGGTCATGTAACTAATAGAATAAACTACCACTTAGGAATTGAACCACTTTGTAAGTTAGTAGTTTTGTAGTTCTGCAACTACAACTATTTGGAGGTGGATAGTTAGGTAACAACCACCAAATGTGGTTAAGTGATCATTTGAGGTAGTTGAATAACCCCCTATTATATTTATGTAATTTAAATTTATGGTTATTATATAAACATCATGGTGGTTATGTAACCATAACTTAAAAATAGTTAAAGTATTACTCGCTTGAATTAGAATCCAAAACTTATAATTTTTGTTATTTCAATACTTGAAGTAAGTTTCTAGGATAACCTAGGGTATTTAATTTATTATAGATACCTTACATATGGTGGAACATATCTTGGGAGTAGGAGTGTATCCCTTGAGTCTTCTCACTTTTTATAGCTAATTATTTTCCATCCTTGATCATATTGGGATCCTATAGATTATGCATACACGGATCATTTCGACCTCTAGTTGACTGCTTTATGATATTATAACCTATTAGGAACCTTATCAAAACGTATTTGTGTTCCCCAAGGCCCATTAAGAGTGGAAGATCACTCTTGTCGACATTTTCCAGATCATATAAATTCCTATGATAGCTCAGTTAGTTTCTATTCAAGCTGCTGACAACAGTCATGAGTCCCAAAGTTGGCTAGATGATTTTAGAGATGTTGATTCAACTGATGTGGGTTTAAAGTATGGCATGAGTATTTTTTGGTTTGATAGATCATTGAACCTAACTTATAAAAGGCTATTATTCACATCCATGCCTCCTAGATAGTGGGAGACAAGGTTACAATTTTTTTTTTAATTTATTTGGTCACTAATTATATGGTCTATTGAGGAGAGGGGAACATGTTTTACCTTAATATAATATTTATTATCTTAGAATTAAAAGGATCTATACCATGTGGCCCATTTGGGGGCCATTTCAATTAGCCAGTTGATGGTTATTATGGGATAGATTTATGAGTGTATTAACCTTTATTAGAGCATATTATTGATTGTAGTACCCAAAGATATTAAGGATACTATATGTTAAAACATAGCACCCAAGAGTATCAATTTCCATGTTTTTCCTTGAGTAGTGGGGAATTTGATAGTGACTAAATTGATTCACTTTCCATACCAAGAATTGTTAGGAAATGAGTCACTAACGGGGCATATCTTATAAAAAATATGAGGCCACTCAAGCTCAAGATCATCTCTCATAGTTTAAGTTGCACCATGTAGATAAGGTGCCCCAATCATTTGATATGCACTATATAGGGTACCTTCCCTTCCTTAGGGTTTTTGACAAGGGTATATAAGAGGTGAGAGTATAGAGTTTTGGATGATTAGAATGACACATAATTTTAAGTTGTGTACCCATCACCTAACCAATTTATCTAAGAGTGGTATAAGGACCTACCCTATATCCAAGTTGCGGAGGAGGTGGCTAAGGTGTAGTAGGGTAGCAACATATGTGCCTACCACCACCACCACATAACATGACCCTTCTTAGTAGGACCTTGAACAACATTAATTCCCATGAGATGTAGATGATGAGGCTCCAAAGTATGTTATGCTAGAATGGGACTTGGATATTGATGAAGAGGAGGTTGTAAAGGACTATTCTAAACCTGATTGGAGTAAGGAAGACACAAGTAAAATATTACTTTAAATATTTGCTACTATATCATGTACTTTAGTTTTTAGTTATTTAGTTAATTTTACATGTGTTGGATTTTAATATCGGCTATATTTGACATTGGTTTTGTATTCTATGATTACAAATATTGTGGGTGTGTGTAGGAAGATGATTAGGGACACCCTAATCAACCTTTTCCAAGTAACCACTATTTGGACTAGAGACAAGCTCTTAGTAGATCCTAGACTCCTTACAAGGATTAGATGACACATAGATGCCTTCATTTCATCATACCATGCATCCACAATGGTGACAATATCAATGACAAAGAGTAATATCTTGTAGTCTAGATAAAGGAGAGAGGAGACCATTTTGGATACAATGGTTGGTGGAAGAGGAGGCAGAGCCACCGGCCATAGGACATGGAGGATAAATTTAGAGGGGGATGCTAGTAAGGTTCACCATATTGGCCTTCATATTAGAGAGGGTGAGGTAGCCTCTAAGGGAAGTACTAGCGAGACACACCACTGAAGTGATAGCTCTATATATTCCTATACATTGACACCTTCTCACATGAAGAGGATAGGCTCCTAAGGCATATTATATATGTTTTTTCCATGCCATTGTATATTTTGATTCTTTTTTGGATGCCTTATAGGGCATTTGTCCTCAATGGAGGAACTTGTATTAGACATCTTTCTTATATAAAATTGACAAGTGTGTGTGTGTGTGTGTGT
>JARHVA010003311.1:620000-655000 GCA_037957365.1 Torreya grandis | reverse complement strand
AGTAGCATTCCATCAAAGGACTTGTGATCAAGGACCATTTTTAAAATAATGTACTTGAATGTGATGATGTGAATATGTCTATTATGTTGTGAGTTATCATCTTAGGGATACACGTGGTTGATCAACTAATTGAGAATATGTGTATACCAAAGATATGAGATAATAATTTATTTCTATACATAGTAAATCAATTAATTAGGAAATCTAATATCAACTAGGGCATTGAATTCTAGAGGATAATCAACCAACTAATCAATAATGATTTATTTCATAACATAGTTTTGGTTGAAATAAGTAAAATCAAACTCACTTAAGAGTGTGATGAAGTGCCCAACCTTCCTAGAGAGAGTTAGCTAGGCTAGAAAAGTATGTAGAGCTTGATATTTATGCTAACCCTTGTTTATTGGTTCAACATATATTATCACAATCACTTGGTCACAAACACTATAGCTATGAATTAATTTTCTTCTCTAGTGTATTTCACACATAATTGATAAGGGTGTGGAAAATTAAATAAATGACATGTTCTATATCATTATTATCTTCCTTAGACAAAATTTAAGTAAAGGAAACCCTAGTTTTTATAATGTAAAGTATCAATGGATTATCAAATTTAGATGCCATGAACATATGGGAGACATAAATAAGTTTTTTAATAATTCAAATGGCTATTCACAATCATTTGTCCAAGTTAAGACACCTATCATTTTAACTTGGTTATTAAAAGGATGCATTGTGTAGGCAAGACCAAGAATGAATGATTGAATGGATCCAAAAATTCGTGGAATGTTTTAATGATTGATTTATCTGTGGGAGGGAACATATCCAATATTACTTGAATCTTAGTAGGGTCAATATAGATCCCATGATCTTAGATGATATACCTTATGAGTTTTCCATGGGTGAATCTAAACACACATTTTTATGGGTTAAGAGTAATAACATATTTGATTAATCACTTTAAGATGGTGTAAAACACATCTAAGTGACCTAATCATCATCTTGACTTCCATAGAATATTATCTACATAGACCTCCACTTTTTTGGAAATAAGATCATGGAATATGTGGGTCATGGTAATTTGGTATGTTTTCCCCACATTTTTTAAAATGAAGGGAATCACAAAATAATAAAATGTCCCCAATGGTGTAGTAAAGGAAGTCTTTCTTTGATCATCATTAGAAATGTATATTTTCTTATATCTTGAGAAGTCATCTATGAGTGATAGTAAGTCATATCCCATGGTAGTTCTAGCAATGGTGTCAAAGGATGGGAGAGGGAATTATTCTGTTGGACATGATTCGTTGATATCTCTATTAGTCCATACATATCCTTATTTTATCATACTTCTTGAGGATGGGGACAATTTTTTACATCCACTTGGAATATTCCACTATCTTAATAAATATAAATTTTTAAATTTTAATGACTTCATATTATACTAGCAATGCAACATTAGGATTCATGGGTCTGATCTTTTTTTCAATTAGTTTAACATCAGGTATTGTAACTAGGTTGTGGACAACCACATTAGGGTTTATGCTTACCATGTTAGTGTAAGAGAAATTGAATCCTTTTGAGAGCTATATGAGGAACTACTAATGGCCTTTCACATCTTGATTTGAGAGTGAAGACCCTAGATTGATAATTTAGGGAATCTCTTTCATCTTGATATTAATGTCAATGTTTTCCTCAATAAGGGAGTAATTACCCTCTTCAAATACATCGAGGGTTGGGGGATGATCAAGATATTCATCCTCCACATTAGAACATTGTGTTCATCATTATAGGATAGGTAATCCTCAACATGGCAATAATAATCATAATATTTGGTCCCAAGGGATGATGTGGGATAATAGATAAGTGATAATCCCATTTTATTGTAGAACGATGTGAGGTCATCATAAGTGCAAAATAATTCAATAATAGTTTCATTATTCTTTGTTAAATCAAGGACTAATAGACTGTTGTTTTTCCTAATATGGGTGAAGGTTCAGTCATTGGGGATTTAACACACGAGAAGTTTTTTCTTGACTGATACTATGATATTGAACTCCAGTATAATTAGATGAGGGTGAAAGAGTGATGATGAAGCAGCCATGGAATCAACAAGCTGGTTACTTTCCATAGGGACTACTTCTATAGAAACAAATTCAAAGTCTTTGGTGATCTGATGCACTACAGTTTTATAGAACTGTCTTGTAACTTTCTCATGATCAAATATGAATTGCCTTAGATCCTTAAGATTTTAACACCCAAACATTTTGCAATGGTTATGTCAAGAAATAGGGCCTCATATTCAACCTCATTTTACATAAACTCAATGTTTATCTTGAAACCAAAATCCCTAGTTCACCCTTTAGGAAAAAAGAGAATGACTCCCGCCATAGTGCTTATGTGACACTTCACCCAATCATAGTAAAGGACCCACTTCTCATGTGTAAAATGGGGATAGTAATCTAGTGAAGTTTTTTGGTCTTTTGATATCTTGACCATATGGATATAGATAATTTTAGGTAACCCCTCTTGGGGTTCTCGATCTTAATAATCTGAAAGATAATGAGTGGGTTCCCCTTGTGGGGAAAATTAAATGTCTTGTGTAAACTCAAAATTATTACTCTTGTGGTCAAAATGAAGGTTGAGAATAACTTTTGGGAACTCAAAGGGTTATTTTATAAGCATAAATTTGAAGTTGTTAAGCACATCTATAAATTTAAAAGGCTACTTATTATGCCTTATCTTTGGTGTAGGAAGTATGCCGACATAGTTAGATCCTTGTTTTTGAGTAGGACATAATCAAGATCTTATTTTGGTGTAGGAGGTGCATGGAAATAGATATGAAATTTAATTAATATTAATAAATCATGGGTAGTGATATTTTTCCTATTTCTATATGTGGGAAAGCTTAAAAGAATTCAGTGAGTGACTTTCTAGGGTTGCCTCTCATATTGAGGGGAAGAGGAGATCCCCCTTTAGGAAGCCATGGATAATTTTAGCATCTAATATTGATTAAAATAGTTTTTTATATCGCAATACAAACCCTCTCTTTGAGTGATAAGATGGTTGAGGGAAAAGGAATGCTTAGTTTGCCTATTAGAGGGCTTGAAACACAATGATTCATATAACTAATGACATGATGAAGTAGAATGATTGAATGTAGGGAGGAAACAAAATCAATGGTTCAAGAACTATAGAAAAATGATATGTGTGTATCATATCATGATATAGTATTATAAACTAAAGAATCTTGGACATGACAATAATATAATGTGAATACTAGTTTACCTTATGCAATCAAGCAATCAACAATTGTGCTATTAGTTATTGTGATGCTTGTTATGAAAGGGGACTTGTTCATTACTTGACACCTATATCATGAAAAGGTCAAGCATAATATCAAAACTATCTTGGTGAAAATAGATTTGCATCTCAGATAAATCATAGGTCCTCACCCCTTATGGGTCGAATGGGAGGATGAGGGGAGTGTCCTCTTCTAAGAGATTGACGATCTCTATAATAAACAGGTTGAAAATTTATATAGTGATGATTGGTTTTAGATTAATGGTATTTTTGGTCGTTAATGTCTATCCCTTTAAACCTATCTTTTAGTAGATTTTGAGGTATTTCAACCCCTTTATTTAAGATAACCACTTCAGGCTTGGTGGATTTGGTAACATTGACCTATTGTTGGGGTTTTGTGACCCCATTGGTAGGTGAATGGTACTCTATGTGTAACCCTAGATATTTATCCATAGTTTATTGTAATATATCAAAGCGAATAGGGTTCCCTTGGGCTAAAAAGACCTTTCCTAGATACAAGAATCATATTTTTTTGAAATAAGTTTGAAGGGATGGCCTTCATCCTATATATCCAAGGTTACCCCAAGATCATATTATAGTTGGCATATTTATCTTTGACATATAATTTTATTAGGAATCTCTTGGCACCCAAAGTGACTATAAGTAAAATGGTCCCTATGGAGATATATTTTAGGATATCGTATACCTGTAAGGTATTACATGTCATAGAACAATTGCTTTATCTATAACAAAGATTTTTTAGGAAGGAAAAGGGGATAATATTGATAGTTTATCCATCATCAAACATATAACTATTCATATAATTGTTTTAAATCCAAAATTATAGAAATAAGTCTAGATCTCCCCTCATTGTCATCTCATAGTCTGGAAGAAAACTTCACAAATCAAATAAATAACCAACATATTTTTTTTCTTGACCATGAGGAAACATGGCCAAATCAATGTGTTTAATTTGAGCTTATGGAGAAGGAGTAATATTGGATATATTCTGTAGTATTAGGGTATCAAGTAAGGATGACCGATGAGTAGTGGATTTCATAATTAAGTCAAGGAATGAAATGTGGGAGAATGTTTTTGTTAAATATGAAATTAAATCATATATTCCCACAAGTTTAGCAATAGAATCGATTTATAGAATGCTTGAGGGATGAAAAATCATGGGTTGATATTATCTAGTGAAGAAAAGGTGTTTAACTAATATTCAAATTCCAATAACATGAATCTTATCATCTTCATTTTTCCTTGAACTTCCAACTAATAAGAAAAATTAGTGTTTACAGTCTCAGAGGTGGAATCTTAGACATCATGAGTGCACATTATCATGGGTTGATTATGTTTAATTGGGTGGTTATGTGTGCCACCCTACTATTGGATTTGGGTAACACATGTTTGGTGGTTAAATACAAGGGTTTTTAGTAGATTTGGATATTTTGATTTTTGTCAATGATATGACCATTTAAAAAAGTGTGGGAGTGTGTACCAATGTTCCATAGGAACATGTCAACAAATGTCTACCTTTGATCTTTTAGGAGTCTATGAATAAATTTATTGTAATCCCTATAATTCTAAGTTTCATGAATAATGACTTGGTGGATGAGGAAATAGACATTGGGATCATATTACATTAGACTCATTTTCTTCCCCTATTTCCCAAACCCTTATTGATTATTTTTAGGGTAACAGGGTTGGTTCTGAAATTGAGGAATTATTAGATAAGTTGATATTGATTTTGATTATGGTCTTGATTCTACACATTGCATGATGGTGGTAAATTATTCTCAACTAATTTAATGGTAGGAGTGGGATTTTATCTCCTAGCATCAATGTTGTTAGTGGCATGGTGTTTTTTATAGGATGATATTGACTATTATTCATAGGGTTTATATTCTTTTTTGGTTAGTGACATTATCATTAGTGAAATTTGTATTTTGGTTTAGGACCTTGGGGTCTTCGATATTGGTATTGTTTAGAATTTTACATTAAAATCCCCTATTATTTTTGTTCGAAGTTATAATATGCCCATTGGTCATATATATATTTTTTCCACTATCTATATTCACTTGGTTGATTCACAAGGTACTCTCAAAAGCTTTTTCATAGGATCAATAAGGGAATTCTGGACATCCTCCCTCATTTCCATGATAAAATATTGAAGAAATATATCACACAATTCCTATTGATCAATGTTAAGTACATTATGAAATGAATATAAAACCTACCACCGTATCATGATGAAATAGGCAATAGACTCATTATGTTGTTGATCGATATGAAATAACTCTCCTATGTCAGTCTTGAAGAGTTTATTCATATCAAAATATTTGAAAAACTTGGACATTAGTTGTTGAAAGGAATGTATATACCCCTCAGGGAGGTAGTAATGCCAACCAAGAGATATTCCCTCTAGGTTTTTAGGCAAAATATTTATAACAAACTAATCATAAGGTAGGAGTTCCCTAACAAATATAGTATAATATTTGATGTGAATATTGGTATATCCATCTAATTTGATCTTGGGAAGGTCAAGTAGGGGATGCACAAAAATAAACCATCTTATGTTGAGATTGAGAGACTCCTTAAGGTATTCAACATAAGTACCCATATTACCAAAGTCTATTGTTGTCATGGTAGGACTAAAGTGTTAAGGCAAGATAAAATAGGTCATAGTTTGGTGACCAATAAAAGGTATAAACTAAGATTGATAAGATGAAGTGGAATAAGAAAAAAAATAGTTATTTGGTTGAATGGATTTGGATTACATATGAAATTAAGGAAGAAAGTTGTTAGATGTAGGAGGTGTGGTGGTTTTTTATGGTGGGGTGTATGTGTTTTGTGCATAACTTGATCTTATGTAAGGTGGGATATAACTTGTATATGAGAGACACATAAATTAGATGTGTAAATAATGTTGGATAGTTGGCCACTACTTCATTTTGAAATGATGAAACGTACGTATATACACTCCCCATTGGATTTTGGATAAGATATTGATAAGATGAATGGATTTTAGAAGTGTCTAGGTTGGGGACCCCAAGAATAAGGATATGTCTAAGGAGTTAGTGATAAACATGATTTGGTAGGAGAATGTGACCTAGCTTTGGTGGAAGCATGTACCCTTGTTGTTGTGGTGTTTGATGAGTTTCCATTTGGAAAAAATAAGGAGAGGGATGAGATTTTGTAAGAGAATCATATTAGGATTGGGTCAAAGGTTTGGATAAGTTGAATTTATGAGTAGAGTGAACAAACGAGTTAAGAAATTTCATAGCATGAAGTATTTAAAAGTTAATGAAATACACAATGTAAGAACATTACACAAATATATTGGAGCCAAAACTAAACTTGCATTACCAAAGATCACAAATGTGAGAACTAAAAATAGGATCATGATGTGTAACTCCTCCATAAAATATGGTCAAAATACCCCATAATAGAATAATAAATCCTCCAAAAAATGTTGTAAATAAATCCAAGAATAGAGGAGTAACTCCCATACCTAGAACATCTAGTCAAGGGAGTTACTTTGTAGTCATCCAGTGAACCTGTACACTGTAGTAGAGTTCTCCATGAAAGTAAAAAAACTCCAAGTGAGGTAAAAACATCCCATAATAAATAAATATGGTAAATAATAAGATACAAATCTAACAGTTCCCTTCCATAAGCACAACTTAGGTGGGTAGTGTAAAAGAAGGGTCATAACAACTAGGCATGATAAGGTACCAAAGTACAACACAATCTTCTATGAAGTAGAGAAAAGGAGAAAACCTGTAGGAACCCCCTACCAAAAAAAAAAAAAAAAGATACATAAAGAAGAGGATAGAAGGCCCCACTAGAAGATGATGATGAAATATCCTAAATCTTAAGAATATATCACAAGTACAAATACTTACTCTCAATGAAAGGTTTGTTGAAGATGTTTATTGTATGATTTGTGGTATTGAAATATCTTAGATCAATATTGTCCCCACTGGTACTCTTCCTTAGTATATGATAAAATAATAACATTCTAATTTTTGCTTGACCAATTAATTGAACCCAAACAAATGGAGAAACTATAACATAAACTAGACTTTTAATTCTTAATATCATCAGTCCAGTCTAAGTTATTATAGCCAATCAAGTTGATTTTAGTGCCAAGTTTGTATTGAATATTGAATCTATGCGTTCCCTAGATATAGTGCAAGATCCTCTTAGCTATGTTTTAGTATAGCTCATGGGGTTCCTGCATAAATTTTGAGATTAGTCCTACTGCATATGATATGTTAGGTCTAGTATGTGTCAAGTAGATAAGGATAACTACATGTTAATAAAAGGTAGCATCAACCAAAGGTGAAGTAAAATATGCATCGATATTGAATTCAAATATAAATGGAGTCAGATTTGGCTTAAAGTCACCCATGTTGAATCAGACAAGTAGATCAAGAGTATACTTAGGCTTTGTAAGAGTGATCCCTGAGTTAGATTAATAAATTTGAATCCCAAAGAATGAATGTAACAAGCCTAAGTTTGTCATGGAATGTTTTTGCTAAAGATCCATTTTCAACATGGTAATGGATGAATAATAGCTACCAGTATTCAAAATATCATCAACATAAAGAACTAGAATCAAGACCAAATCATCTTACTTCAAGACATAGATGTTCAAATTTTAATGGCATATGGTAAATCCTTCTATAAAAAGGAAGGAATTCATCTTGGTTCACCAATATTTAGTATCCTATTTGAGTCCATATATGGAGTTTTGTTTTTTGTATACAATGGAAGAATCCTCAAAAAAGCTTGGAGGTTTCTCCATGTAAATATTCTCCTCAAGGTCACCATGAAGAAAGGTACTATTCACATCCATCTATTGAACATACCAATGATTGGATGCAACAATAGAAAGTGTTAGTCTAATGGAGTTGATTTTGTTGACTAGTATAAATGTCTATATGTAGTTGATGCTAGGCACCTGTGAGAAACCATTTGTGACCAACTACACCTTGAACTTATCAATGAACCCATATTTTAAATACGTGATCTAATATATCCACCGACATCAAACCATATTTATTCCCTTATGAAAAAGTGTCAAATCTCAAATTTGATTCATGATTAAGGAGTTATAATCCTTATGCATGGGATAATCCCACTTAATAATACCTTATGCCTCCTAAAAAGTCTATAGATTTAAGGTAGAGACATAGAAAACATGTGGATCACTATGAAACTTTGAATGTGTCTACCTAACCTAAAGAGGATTAGAATTAGATGACTCAGGTAGAGAAGAATCATCCTTTGAAGTTTGGCCAAATGTGGATGGTAATGAATCCCAATCACTAATCTCATTATTAAAACTGGAAGAAGTGTCCTCAACCTATGGAATGTGCTCAAGTTGATCTGCATTATCTAAATCAAATCCAAGTGAGTCCAATGAAGTGGGAGAAGGGTCAATTATTGAGTATTGGGACTCTCTTGAAAGTGAACAATTATCTTGATGAACAAATCATGTATGGTCAAATAAATAAGGTGATAACCCTTAATACCATTTGGATTATCCATGAAGATGAAAAACATAATTTAAAGTTAAATAGCCTTCCATTTCTTCTTTTGTATATGCTACATGACTAGAGATTTGAAAACCCTAAAGTGCTCTATTTTGGGTTTCCTAATGTAATAAGATTCGAAGAGAGTTATACCTTTTAAATATTTATGGGGAAACTTATTATTAATAGATCAAACAAAACTATTTGACTCAATCCATTGCTAAGGTTCCAATGACTTAGAATGAATCATATAGTTTATAATCTCTTCAAAGGATTGCTCTTGCATTTTACAACTATGTTTTATTGAGTACTGTAAGGAATTTCTTGATAAAAATGAATCCCCTCTATAGTGCTAAATTTATCAAAACTATTATTGGCATACTCACCCCTATTATAAGTTTGAATAACCTTGGTGTGTTTCTTTGATTATTTATTTACAAGAACCTTGAAGTTTGGAAATGTGTCAATAACTTAATATTTATACATAAGGAAGTGAATGCATGTGTATCTTTAGAAATCATCAGTGAAGGTAAGAACATACTTAGCCCTAGTGAAATATATACTAGGAAAAGGCCCATATACACCACCGTTTACTAACTCTAATTCTTATGAAACCCTACAAAGTTTTCCTTTGTAAAATTTCTCTTAGGTATGCTTCCCAATGGTGAAACCCTCACAAAGACCCTTAGAGAAATGGATTCGAGGTAAGCCTATGACCATGTCATTTTGTCTAAGTTGTTACAGGAAGTGGTAGTTGAGGTGGCTAAATTGCTCATGCTTAATGTTTGATAACTCCATCTGAATGAGTTAATAATGTAGTGGGAGAAGAATTGGGTGCAAAATGTGATAAGGTGTATAACCTAGCTTGGTGACATTACCTACTCACTATCACTATAGATTCATTATGCAACTCTCTAATTATGACCAAATATGATGAAAAATATACCCTTATGACCTTACTAATGTGATTTATTTGGTACATTTATAGGATATTAGTTGAAAGTGATGTAACACTTTGAACATTATTGAATGTTTATCCATAAATTTTAATAGACCCTCTACAAACAATTTCTACTAATGTGTCATCATCCAAAGTGATAGAAGATACGTTACAAAGATCTAAGGGAGAAAACTCAACTTTCAAATATCTTATGTGGTGAGAAGCACCTGAGTCAATAACCCATGAAGATGTTAGACATCCAATTGATACATGATCTGTTCCCTTTTCTTTCCTTTTACCTTTGCCTTTTACCTTAGAATACTATTGAGTTGATGAATTCCTCTTGATAGCCTCAAGAACACCTATGTTGTTAATTTCTAGAAGATGAGTTAGGTGATCAATTTGTTTCATCATACATTTATGTTCATCATGCCCATTTTTATTGAAATAAGAACATTTAACCTTATCTTTCTTAGTTTATCATTTTAAGAGGAAGTTTTAGTGGTTGTTTTGGTCAATGTTGATTCTTTGTTCTTCTATTGATCCTTATTATTTTAATTCTTCTCTTTGTCTGAATCTTTCTATTTCCCATTCCTAGGAGTTAGGGCTTGATATTTTTATTACTTTAATGTTCCCATATATATTAATTTTTTTTCGCCTGATTAAAGTCGATAACACAGGCATCTAAAGAGGGCATTTTACATGTAGTACCTAGATTAATTTTAGTGGCATGGAATGTAGAGACAAAAACGGAGTGATCAATATCTATCTTAAAGAGTATATAAAGAATAAGTTGGTCATATTTATTCTCTATTCCAAATTCTTTTAACTGTAATGTCAAAGACATGAACTTGGTGAATAAATCCTAAAGGGTGTCAAAGTTGCTAGGAGGTAGGCTGATAAGCTCATTTTCATGTTCATGACCTCTCATCACATATAGCTTCCCAAACAAATTCTCTAATGTGGTCCACACTTCATTGGGTGATTTAGCATCTTTTAAGTGAAAGGTAAGATTTAGAGACATAAATAGACACAACAAACCATATAATTTATCACAATAGTTATACCTCTTATCTTTGTATACTTATGTATTAGGTTCAGTCTCATTACCCATTATAATATGATATAGATCCTTGATACTTGATATAATTTTCATTTTGGTTTTCCATTCATAGTAGTTAAATGGAATTAGAAGATTATTTAAAGTTATATCTATTATGCAGGAATAAATTATAGTGGTTGTAGTTGAAGTTTTTGTTTATTTTAGAAATAAAAGTGTAAAATATGATAAAAAGTGACTTAGAACCATAGTACATCCCCCTGAACTATGAAATGACGAACCCCCCCACCCCAAATGTTGTAAATAATGCATACTCAAAATACATCAGGCATAATCAATAATGTGTCTTGAACAACCAGTGAAAGTATCAAAAAAGATGATATTTTGAAGAAAGTGTAGCCATATGGCTCAGTCAAAAATACATACAAGATCAATATGCAAAGTGATTAGGAGAGAGAGTATTGTTTTTAATTTAAGGAGGTTTAGCCACCTACCAAACTAGTCTTCACCCTCTAGTCTTCGACTAATGAGGATATAATGAGTTTGAACCAAAAAAATATATCTTAAATAATTTCCCACAATATATTATTTTTATTAAAAAAAACAAACAAAAAAATCCTTCAACTATATAGGCCACAATACATTGTTTAGAAAAAATAATAAAAATAGTCACCTAAAAATCCCCCATAATATTATATTATTTTATTCAAAAAAACAAAATATCCTTCCTTATTTTCTATAATTTCAACCATTATACAATCTATAAAAAAATTAAAAATGTCACCCCCTTTAAAATTATTAATCACCAGAATTACTTAATTCCAAAAAGACATATTATGAAGGATTTTATATCATAAAGTTTGCTAGTTTTTATTAAAAATAATGAACTTAGTAAAAGGGAACATAAAAGAAGTAAAACCATGATATAAAGCAATAATTGTTTCAAAAAACCACAAATTTCAAAGAAATTTGTTTTGAATGTGTTTTTGAGGCTAGAAGGGAAGGAGACATAGACCGATATGAAGATCGTCGGTGAGGGAAAGATCAGGGAAATGGTGTTGGGTCATTTATGATCCACAATTATGCTTAGTTGATTTATTTACTTATGTTTTTTTAAATAATTTTTTTGGTTAAAATAGATTAGTTGGATCTTGTAACCAACCATAAAAGCTTTATAATCTTATACCTTCTTTGTAAATAAACATCCCCAAATAACACTTTATTAAATTTTATTTGAAATACTTTGTTCACAATATAGTTTATTATCTATTTCTCCTAGTCCTAGCACTACCAATGGTATGAGACCTTGGTTCCTCAGGGAGTAATGAAGATTAAAGAAATTTGAAGATCCTGGTTTATGCCCATATGGAGGATTGACTACTTAATAGAGCTTGAGGGAAGGAGAAAGAAAGAATATTTTTGACATAAGGTATGAAGTAATATGGATCACATTTTATTTTTACATCATTTTTTATAATTCCATAAATGCTTCTACATTTCATTTGTATAACATTTCACTAGTTTAATGGCATTTTAAAACAATCCTATATCCACTAAGAGAAATTGTATGACCTTCTATTTAAGTTCTTTTAACCTTAAATGCATTTTTATGGACCATAAAATCCAAATTCTAACTTATATCCCTATTTATTGATTTCATTCTAAGAAAACCCTATAAAGTCAAATTGTATGGTTAAAAAAAACCCTATTTGTGCATGGTACAACCTCCTAAGATTATCGATGTTACTCCATGGAATTTTAATGAGGTTATGAAGATTTTACATGCGATAAATATACTCAAACCAGGCATAAGTTCCATTTGAAACTCATATATAAAGTGTACATCCTAAAAATGCATTTGTATGGCCTCCTCAACCTATAATGGCATCCCCCTAGTAAAAAAATATGGTATGTGCATTCCTTTTTGATTCTGGCAAGCTTTAACTTGTTAACCAAAAAAGAAAAAGCCTATTGTATGGCCTTCAACTTTCTTTGTCAAGTTTGTATGTATTTTGGACGATATCTAGAGCAGACATGAATAACATGATATCCATGATATTGGATATGGTACAAAAATCTTTAAAGATAATTTTTTTATTAAGTCTAAAGTTTGATAAAGTTTGACAAATACAAGGGTTATATGGCACACACAAATTTAAAATAGCAACAAGATTTTTTTCTCATATGTTTTCACAAGTGAAAATAATTACATGGAAAAGTTTTTTCCTTTAATTTCTCCATAGAGAAAAATCAAATTTAAATAGTAAATCTTGTATTTCAAACTTGTGAATGCTTATAGATAAATTATTAAAGCATATTTTGTGATTCACTTGATAAAAAGAAGTCAAAATTTAAAACATATAAAGATTTCCTTTTGGTCATAATTTTGTTGCATTTGTCATTGAATAGATTGTACAATGACATTTTTTTTACAAACCACAATTTTTTTTAAGATGGTCATGTGACTAGTCAATTTATAGGTTTTTAGATGTGTCAAACATATCATAATGGTAAATTATATGATTTAAAACTTATTTTTATTAGTTTTACAATAAATCTATTGAAAATTATGTATATAGGTGCATTTTTCATAGAAATTGACACCTTAAAATGAAATGTTTCAAAATTTCATCTTGCTACTATGCTATTAGAGGACATATGATCCTTTATAAGTCCATCGTGATCCTCATGATTAACAAAGTGTATGTGTCACAATGGAAGCTTAAGGATCCATTGGAGGTTGAAGGACTATTCTTCTTCTTGAGTTAGCTATTTTTTTCAATTTTGGGTCAAATGCTTGAAAGAAATTTTTTGTAGTAGTATGATTATTTCAGTTCTATTTTTGGATTTTAATTCTTGATATTCTTGACATGGAAAATATATGACTATTTGATTTTGTTTCTCTCATTACATAGATTCTCACCTCTCCCATGATAGGGGATAAGATATAGCATTGGTAGGTATTCAATCAATCTTCAGTGATAACATGATCTAATATGGATTGCTATCACCAATAATTTTGAAGAAAGGACATCTTAACTTTATAGAAATTAGGTAGATGTGCCATACATAACACATGTTGGTCACTTTTATGAGCTTTTAGGTGGATCCTTATATGGATTTTTGTATTTGGACATGCCTTTATTGTGTTCTACTATAGTATGGTATGATGAACATAGGGGATGATAATCTCTTGATATTATTAATAATCCCTTTATGCACCAAATTATAGGGTGGATTATTTATGAAATAACATCAATTTTGATCAGTATTGGGAGGTATAGTATATCAGTGTAGTTACATCAAAATTTCTTTGATGACTTTAGTTTCTTTTCTCTTATTCTCTCATATTCCATGCCCTTTAGATAAAATGGGAGTTTGTTTGGTCATTTATTATCCATGGTTATGTTTTATTTATTTATTTACTTATGTTTTTTAAAATAATTTTGTTGGTTCACAAGATTTAGTTGGATCTCATAACCAGACTTAAAAATTTTATAAGCTTTTACCTTCTTTATAAATAAACATCCTGAAATAATACTTTATTAAATTTTGTGTGAAATGATTTGCTCATAATTTAATTTCTATGTCATTACTCCTAATACTAGTGCTATAAAATGGATTTGATATAAAATCCATACACTAAAAATAAACAACCTGCATAGTGGTTTTAAACATGGCTCCAAAGGAGTTCATAGAATGTTGAGCTTGGAGAAAAAAATTTGAATCCTCCACAATACGAACAAAGGGCCTCTTTTCACTTTACTCTAAATACATGGATTTGGAATGTGTAACAAGTGTGAGAGGAAAGGTGAGCATGTGGTTGTGGATTGTGAGGAACAAAAAGTGGGTGATTGCAATCCAAAATGGATATGATCCCATGATATGGAAAATGAGTTAGGGTAGTGGAAATAATGATTCCTCTTTACTATGAAGCCCAGAAATGCTCAACCAAAAGGTGTAGAATGACTCACCCAATGCCATGAAACCCTCTAACCAGGTTTTGAGATTGTTGTTTACACACCAAAACTATAATTCCAACATAAAAATATGTCATCTTTAATAGAACATGATTTCATTAAAAAAATGACCCCTATAATTTTTTGAGATTTCAAAAAAACACTCATTTTTTTTACAAACCCTCTAAAAATGTTCCTCAAAATACACCATAAATAATCCTAAGATTTTAATATAAATCTTACAACATAGAAAAATAGACATACTATTACTGGGGTGGATTTGATACCATATCAAGGTTGACTCCAAGGTCTAAATAACTTGATTGCACTAGTAGAGTGAACACATGATCTAATAAAGTGGACAAAAAGAAGTATATTAAAGTAAATTAAATATATAATGTGATAATATTACACAAAGAGATTGGATCCAAAACAAAAATTACATTAACAAAGCTCATAAATGGGAAAGTACAAATAGGAGAGTGTCGAGTAATTCCTTCAAAAGAGGTAGCAAACAAACCCTAAAAATATAATAGTAACTCCTCTACAAAATATGGTCAATAGAGATAAGAATAGTGGAGTAACTCCCATACCCAAAATAGTTGGTCAAGGGGGTTACTTCATAGTCATCTGATCACCTGTACGCCTAAGTAAACATATCAATGAAACTAGGAAAACTCTAAGTGATGTAAAAATACCATGATAAATGAATATAATAAAATAATAAACTCCTACTCTAATAAACTCACGCCCATCCTCTAACATATATTTTTTTGGTTTTTTTATAGGTCACGAATATGACCCACCAAGGTGTTGATGACCTGGTTTGGGCCCATTTTGGTTTTAGGGCAAAGAGTATCTTATAAAATAAGGGTACATATGTGAATTGGGTTATTATTATGAGTTTTGTTTGGGGAAGTATCTTGATGGGTAATGGTTACAATTTATACTAGTGGATTGGAAGCATCTTTATTTTTAATAGAAAGATGAGAGACCACTTATGGTTAAATTAATCTTTGAAGTGGCGGATCCTTCCTAGGTAATAATCATATTTGGAAATGATCTATGCATATGGTATTTTTAATTTTATTGATAACCTAATGTATATGTAAGGGGTGACCATGCCTACCCTAGTAATGGTCATAACGTTTGATTCAGGGTAGTTACTTATAGTTTCATATGCATCCCATATTTTTGGAATGGAGACCACATTCCTAGTTTCAGTACTGGGATGAGAGTAATAATTGATTTTATAGTATAAATTATTATCTAAGGTTGATTTTTTTAAAAATAATAAACTATAGCTTATTATATTTTAGTTTTCTTCTCTTATATCCCTCTAGTCTAAGATATCTTCCCATGCCATGTCAAGACATATTTTGGGAGTATATGAATACCCGTAGGATAAATGGAAGGGGGAGGGAAAGATGGATAAGGGAGGTTAGAGAAGTGGAATAAAATGGGAACCCAAAAGGATATAATTAATTCACATAAATTTTACTAATGTATATACACAGAAGTAACACATGCAAAACTATGGATCTTACTCCTCAAGGTCAAGCTAAGGTAGCTGATGTAATAGATTGGTTATAGATTGCGTTGGTTATTATACATAATGGGATTTAGAGTGGGTGGTGGAAATGGATTATCCTAATGGAAAAAAAAATATGTTATAGTCATCATGGTTCTTATTTAAGGTGTCAAGATATGTATAAATAAATATCCAAGGTCCTTCAGTCTCTGAGATGACAAGAAGGAAAAACTCAAGGTTGATGCTAGGACTGGGGAAATGGGGAAGATTAGACTAAATTAAACATGGGAAGAGATATACACTTTCAGTTTTATTATTCCCATTTAATGGCATACGTAAATGTGAATGATATAGGATGATTCTAGACTTGAGGAGAAGAAGTAGGTGAGAATGGGAAATTAGACGTAGATAATGTTGTAGTGACAACCTCTATTCCAAAGAAGGACAATAATGGGTGGATCAGGGATTAATTATTGTTCTTCTAAGGCATTGGAAGAGTCTATAATGAGATGAAATATTAGGTTATAAAATAATACTGACCTCATATTCTTGATATTAATATAATATTTTAAACCAACTATGGGGTTAGGTGTTTTAACCTTAATGGAAAGATCTTCTGTAAAAACACTAGGTGTTTCAATAAGTGTCATCCAAAATATATTAGACAATGTATAAGTTTATGAAATTATTTGCATAGATTTTTTAAGGAATCATTGTGTTCTTAGAAGCAAGGTTTTTATTTATTTTTTGCTTGTATGCATGGACAAGGCTTTTGAAAATGGTATTGTTGTTTTTGACTTGGAAGTAAAATGCTTGCTTGCTGAAATTTAAATGTTGAAATTAAGTAAATGAAAAAAACTGAAAATTAATGGAATCAAAACTTATTTCCAGTCAATTTTCAATGATTTGACAATGCACGTAAAGAAAAATAAAAATATTTATCTTATTATGAAAGATGCAAAAGTTTCCTATCTTTGTCTATATGCAATCTAAATGCATGTGTTTTATAGTGTTTTTTTTTATTTTTTTTGAGTTTGGAGATAGATATAATGATAATTATGTTTTATAGATATTCAAGTATGAAATAAATAATCTATCCCATAACAATAACACTCTAATACATTTACAATTTTCTTGTAAACCAATAAGCTAAGCTAGCTTTCCAACTTTTCTAGTTATTGCATGCCAACATTAAATGATTTCTTTGAAAAGAAGCAAAAAATATAAATTGTGTTTTTTATATTGATATAAGTGATAATAAAATTAAAATTAATCTATAACAATGATAAATAAGAAATTTTAAGGCCTCTTCTTTATCTATAGTTTGTCTAGGCTTTTGATGTCGATTAATTGATTATTTTGAGAGCAATGAAACTTGTTTCAAATCTTAAAGTTAAATATTTTGTTGGATAAAAGTGTATGAAATGATTTATATAATCTTCCTAATGTTTTATTTAAATATTATATTATAATGATAATAAATTTACATAAAATAATGCAAAATAAAAAACTATCTATTGTTTGTTTTTAACAAAGAAAGGAAAAGGAAGATAACTCTTTATCGTATAAAATTTTCCTTTTTGTTTCAAAATGAAGATTTAATAAAATTAAAGAATAAATAATAATATAATAAAATATAATGGAATTAAAAAAAATATAGGCTAAAAACCTCCAACCTAATCCTAATGTGGACCAGTTGAAGGGAAAGAATTTGTAGCGTTGTGGTCCTTAATATGTTATCTCATTTGGTGAAAATGAATATGTTAGAAAATATCCAATAAAGAGGATGAATATATGGAGATAAAAAATGGTAGAATGAGAGAAGAGACACACAAATAAAGAACAACTAACTATGGCTGGTAGAAGAAAATCTTTACAAAGACTAAGTTACAAAGCCAATGGCTCTCCTTATCTAGAACTATGTTGTCTAACATGAGAGCAATCGAAGAAAATATCCAAAGTAATTATAGTAGATTGTGGCTATAAAAGGATAAAAAATATCAATCTTAGAATTATTCTTTTTTGATCCAAAATCAAGCCAAAAATTAGCTTACTTGTAGAAGAGCAATGGAGCTTATATAAAGGAGTTTAACTAAGTTGAATTAGGAGTTGAAATTTATAGGGACTAAAAATGATTGAAAATATAAGAGGGAGTGAGTTGGGAATTATTAGAGGTGAAATTAGGATGGAAAAAACAATAATCAAAATAATAAACATGAAAAACATGTCAAGGAATGATTCACGAGAGCTAAATTTGGAAGACATAATAATGGTGATAGAATTGCCACTATTTCTAGGGGTGGTTACGTAATCGCCACCTCTGAGGATGGAAATATTTATATATATTATATAACCTCCCTTATTTTAATATGAAACTTCCTTATTAGGATGGAACTATTTTGGTCATTTACACAACTTCCATGGCAAACCCATTATGAAGGTGGCATTTTTTAAACCTATTAGGGTGGTTCTATCACCTAAAGGCCAAACTTCATCACAAATGAGAAAGGGTTAAAAAAAGATAAGGGAACCTAAAAGGGATAATAGAAAGGGGGTTTTGGGAGTCCTAAGATAAAGGGAATTAAAATAGGAGAAAGTGTTAAAGATTTTCCATTTGAGCATCATTAGGAGGTCACTACATCATCATTAGACTTGTCATGTTATGAATATTGCACTGTGTGAAAATTGGGTGTATATTGTAACTTATTGTACATTAATTTTATTAAATTTGTGGAAAATTCTACATTATTTGATATTTAAATTTATTTGACCTATATTTCCACAACATGTTATAGAAAAAGAGAAGGGAAGAA
Organism: Torreya grandis; assembly: GCA_037957365.1. Lineage (NCBI taxonomy): Eukaryota > Viridiplantae > Streptophyta > Pinopsida > Cupressales > Taxaceae > Torreya > Torreya grandis. Next base: position 635,854 of record JARHVA010003311.1, on the reverse strand, counting down.
ATTAGTGGGTCAATAAAGTATGAAGATGTTTTGACTATGCATGCATGTTATAATTATACCCATCATGTTTTATGTGAAATGTGAAGGTAGGATTAACAAAATAATATTTCACTCATCTCCCTAATTGTGAGATAAAACTACATGCACAATTTATTAACTCCTTTTTGGTATAAGATGTTATGAAAGTTCTTAACTAAAGATAAATGAACATAGAGTGCGCCTAGATTTAGAAATGAACAAATAGATTAGAATCTTGTATAAATATTAAATAATAATTATTTTACATTATAAATTGATTCTTATTATATTATATAAAATATTACAATTATTATAAATGTTTTATATACTAGCAGATACCCTGAGGGTCCATTGAATGCAAGACATAATTTAGATGTTATCTATTTTCATTTCTAGAGTATATTTCCCATTTTAAGTGTATGATGTGGAAACCCCATAATTACTGATAATTTGAATCAAAAAACATAATTTCCACCTTGGCCTGATCATCAATCATTCACCAATTATCTCAACCAGTGACTACTCTACCTTAAAATTCACATTTTGTCAATAATGATGCCCTCTTATGTACGCATGTGGCATGCACTTCAATTAAGATTTTTAACTCACTTCAACCACACCCTTTTATAATTTTCCCAAATCCTTTAATTTAATTCCAAGGGTCATTTTAAGCTATTAAATCATTTGGTTTACATTATCAAGGCCCCTAATGCATATTCAATCTTTTCTTGACACATTTAAGGCCTCAAGGCTTCTTGAGCTCAAATGGAGTCTGACATGGCTTGAGCGTTTGTAATTTATTCTCCCAAACTTGAATTCATTATGAAAGAGAGGTAACAATAAATTTTGGCATGGATGATAAATGATCTAAACCAAGGAAATGTCAGCACATGGACCTTTGTAATCTTGAGCCCTCATGGGCTAGCAAGGCAGTGAGAACCTAGGGGGAATGATTAAGCTAATAACCAAGTGGATATAGGATCGTAGGTTGGTTATACCCATCAAAAAATAATCTTATGACACTTGTAAATGGGAGAGAGGATATAGGAAACATAAAAGGGGTTTGAGTGGAAGTAAAGAGGGTGACATGATGTATGGTGACCCCTATTGGTCCTATGATTTCCCAAGGTGACAGAGTGCAGAGGGTCCAAGTTCAATGGGATAAAATCATGTCCTATGGTTTCTTAGGGTGGTATATTTCACATGTTATAGGGTTAATGAGAGGAAGGAATGTGTGGAAGCATAGTCCTACCTATCAATTTTGGTAGGGACTAGGAATGTCCAAAAATAATAAAAGCTGAACATAAGGCCCTTGTTAGTCTTACCCCTCCTAGGCTTGTAAGGATGTAATATCCTAAATTACCTTTTCTCACTCTCTCAAACTCTTTTATTTAATTATAAAGAACATTTTTATATTTTAAATCCCTTGGCTTACTTTCCTAGGGACCCTAATGTATATTTCAATCTTATCCTGACATGTTTAATCCCTCAAGGCTATCCCAAACAAAAGTGGAGTCTCGCATGGATCAATCATTCACAATTTATTATTTTTCAATGAGATATTTTGAAATTTAGCTTATATATAATAATTTTGGCACAAAAAATCACTAAAGTGATAAATCAAAACCATATTTACATATAACTAGTTATTCCTCTCATAGAAAATATATGGAAGAGGAGGATTTGATTGCCATAGTGCTTGGATAGATCATGTAGAAATTGGTAGAGATTGAAAACCTCATCTAACAAAATACAAAAAATTAGCTATGATTGTGGTCATCCTAAAAATTGTACCTTTCTTTGTTTCGCCAAATAAATACAAAGAGATTAGTGGAACCCTACCACAATCAAATTGAATCTCATGATGCCTTCATCCGCCCTTGATAAGATAAGATAATAAATCAAATATGTAACCACTTTGCTTTTATATAAATGACATGTACCTTTTTATAATGTTGTTACATTGATATGCTAGTTTGTAATGTCTAATCCACATATAAATAACATTGTCATGTGGATTTGAGCTAATGCCCCTCATCATATTCACCTACATCACTTTAATATCTTTCACCACTGGCACATTTTGTATGGCCTTATTTTAATATATCTACCTATAAATATATTGGTGGCATAAATGATCATAAGTTTTAATATAGATATTGGAACTTCAATATCTTGTCTCCATTTCCCTAAGGGTGTAAGTTATGTTAGGAGTATTCTTATTATTATTTATGTAATGGAAATTTAGTCGAATGCTTCCACTCTTGCCACCTCTAGTCATGGAATTTTGAATGTTGTTATCTTCTTAGCCCTATGACCATGATTGGGCTTCCGCACCCCTAGTATCATGAGATGATGCCACTTAGAATCATCGTGGTGAGCCAGACCTTAGGTTATTTCCAATCTCCTTTAATATATTATGCATCCTTTGGGTTTATCCCAAATTCATTTCCTCTAAGCTCTTGAGGTCATTTAGAAGGCTTTCACCTTAATCACTTAAGACCAGAGCATGGATTGATAGAGATAATAAATATGAATTGAGTCATTTGACTATGTAACAAAATTAATTTTGTAATTAAAATAATAATAAAATATTTATAAATAATTTTTTTTATTAGAATCAACTTCAAATACATAATCTTACAAAACATTAAAATTTATAAATGAATATACTATTTTTTATTACATAGGGTTAAAATAGGTTTTTCAAGGCCCCAAATCCTTGAATGAGAACCTAAATATGTAAAAATAACACTCAAATGGGATGCCTCTAACAATGGCATCTAAGGAGGTGGAGAGATACAACACACCAAATTCTTCTACCAAAATTCAGTAAACCAACCTGACTTATAACAAGTTTATGCAAGTCCTTTACTCATTTTTAGCATGACCTCCACCTGAATGAAGGTTCATTGATTTATAAAAAACTTTCTCTTCTTTTTAACCATTATTTCTCTTACCTTTTTTTCTTTTTCTTTTTATGCACTTTAGACTACTTCGCATTATCTTTTGTATGCTTTAGGGAAATAATTAAATAAAATTTTACAGTATTGTTGATGTTAATTTTATACACACTACAGAAATTACTATGAGGTAGACTCTAAGGTCTTATTATCAGTGAAAATACTCACTCTAAGGCATGATTTGTAAGGTATTTAGTTTTATACCAATATATTGGTGGAATAACAGTGAGCATACTAAGTGTTTACCATGGGTGAACTAGCTTTGGGTGAACCTAAATATACTTGGAGTGGGTGCAAGGATGATTATTATAACTAAAGTGGGTATGATTTCAAAATAAACATAAAAAATAGGGGAAGGGAAGGTAAAAAAGAGACCTTATGAATATCTAGGGATAATGCCTTTAAGACTAGCACTTGAACTCAGACAGAACAAGGAATCTAAACCAATAATTTTTGTAAGCTATTTTAATGGACCAAAAAATAATAGGGTGAATAATCAAGGAAACTAGAACAAATTATACTCAAATATAAAAAGTCAAAGGTTGCCTAATTTTTATATTACTATTGCACATATACAAGAGGGATTATGATCATCATACAAAAGATATTCAAATTAGCTATAGCTTAAAATAATGACTGTATTTAATGTAGATAAATAATGTACAATAAAATCAATAAGATACCAAAATGGTGGAATGTCTCACGTGATCCACATAATTAGATAAAAATCAAGATTAGCACATAAATACAATGTCAAACAGAACTCTTAAAAATTTCTTATTGATATGAATAGCCAAAATTATCCTCAATTTAGGATTGGGAGGTTACACATATTTATAATCTTGCTATGGGGAAGGATTCATCTCTTTAAGATACACATAAAATTACAAGTCAAAAATAGAACCTTATGTTCAAAATCATCCCAAGATGCATGCCAAATGGTAATGCCCAGAATAAACTCTCCATCTAAAAATAAAATATGCATGTATAGTAAAAATATTATGAATAAAAGTTCTGCTTTAGTAATAAAATAAAAATACATTATCATTTTTAGATCATAGTCCTTATGTGGCACCATTAATTAGTGGGATCGATGGAGTAACTATAGTAGTAACTAAGGTAAGGACTAAGAGCTTTGTAAAGTTATGGGGGCATGAATAACTAGTTGCATGCATGGAAATAGCCTATAAGTTGCTTCCTTGGCTCTTAACTCTTGACTTAGTGTATAATATGCATAAAATTCTTTATATATAATTTCAAACTTAAATAATGAAGATTTTAAGATTTTATTAACATCAGCCATCAACCTGTCATGTTCAGCCTTTGATATTCTAAATACAGCTACAAGAGCTTTTGGTCTTGTTACTCTATCATTTAAAAAACTAACCAACTCTAAGAATTTCTTATTGGTTTTATAAAGAGTCCCCTCAACTTATTGCTTGAATTTTCATACGTCTACTTAAATAAATTTTTCAAAATTGGGCCTATTGACAAGTTTCCCTATTTTAATTATCCATGTACCTCTCATGTCCCCCAAAATTTGTAGTGCCTCACTCTTATGACTGATAAAAAGTCCAAGTAATTTTTTAATTTATTTATGCCAATTTAATAAAGCATCCCTTTTGGAAATCACATAGTTTAAACACCAGGAAGCATCAATGCTAGTCATGATATTAAACTCATGGAATGAACTAATATTTGATCACTAAACCAAAAAGTTCAATCTCAATTTTACATTCTTCATCCTATTACAAAGTGGAAAAATATTTGTTATATTGGCCTGACTACCTACCCTAGAAACCCTGATGTTGTACAAAATATTTTACAACTTAGTGGTTGCACTCTTAAAATGTATAATAACTTATTGAAGGGAATCTATAATTTGCATTTCCTACCATATTTTTAATACTTCATCAATACTTTGATGCATTTATTTCATTTCTACCCCTATAGAATCCAAAAAAGTATTGAAATCCTCAATATTTTCTTTAGTGTCATTTGTATTTATCTTGGGATTCTTTACTAAAGAAAATAGGTTTTCTTTTTGTTCAAAATCCAATTCACCTTTTATTTTTAGGTTCACCATATTACTCTTCCTTACTCTCTAAATATCAAAACTCTGCCTATCAAACCAAGTGGAGACTCTAGGGAGCTTAGTTAAGACCAATTTTTTTATTTCATCCCTAACATTATGCACCTCTCTCAATCATTAGGTAATAATAAATTCTTGAATTTAAAATTGTTGACTAGGGTCTAAGGATGTAGAGTTTGGATGAGTCATTAGAAGGGATGTAACCAAAGGAGGTTGAAGGGATGCACTTATTTCAATAGAAATCTAGGGAAGTTTATGGCCAACTCTCTCCCATGGAGGTGTTTAATTCATAGGGGTAACTTCAACTAGGAATATAGTAAAACCTAAGGTTACTTCCATAGTCATTTTTTGTTTTTGTCATGGTAAATGGTTGCAACATGGATAACTTTATTTGGGTCAACCATTTCTTGGTAACTGAGGGCTTCCTAGGATTGACAAATAACAACTATGAATAAATTCTCAAAATGGACTACCTTGAGAGTCCTTATTACTCTAATGAACTAAATAATATTTAAATCAATAGTATTACTAAAAAAACTAGATAATATAATCCTAGGAATAACTAAGGGTAAAATCAAAGTTGGGATCTCAACATTATAAATTAAAGAAATAATGGAAGATGATACCTTATAAATTATTTGACTTTGCTCTTATGTGAGGACTTATTTATCTGAGAGTATAACTGATGCTTCTTGCATTTAATGCTCACCCAGACACAAGGGTTTGGATTTTTCTAGCTTGACCTCTTCATCACCTAATTTTACAACACCCATTTCTTGATCTTCTTCCTTGATAGGATATTCAACCAAATATATTACTTGTTCAACTTCCTCCTCTTGATTTGTAAGTTATATTATATCCTTTGCATCCTTTTCATCTTCATATTCATTAACCTAATTCATATGGGGAGACAAAGGGATAGCCTTTCGTCTACTTTTTTATCTTGGGAGGAAGTAAATGAGTTCTTGTGCTTCCTCTGATAGGTGTAGATTGGTGGAGTGGAGAGTGGATGAGATGGTAGAGTAGTTATAGGAACAAATGTGGTAGGAATTTTGACTAAAGGTATTGAAGTGGATGAAGTGGAAGGTAGAAGACTTGCCTGAGGAGACTTAGGAGATTTAGGAAAGTATGGAGTAGTCAGAATTGAAGAGAAATCCATTTGTGAAAATCGAAGGAGACATAGATGAGTAACTATAGTAAGGGGAGGTAAATGAGTCCTTAAAGATTGTGGTTCAATAATAACCCATCCTCAAAATTTTATGAGATATAGTATTACGATAAGGATGCCCATTGCCAATATTATAATGTATTTTATTCAGGATGTCCATAGATTCCTCTTCTCAAATGCACCTTAGGTGGATGCCTTCATAGTTATTTATATAAAGGACCCCTTTCTTGATCATGTAATGAGATGATTTCAACATGAGGGATCATTAGTATTATCTATTCAATTATGGAGGGCATGTCCTTGTAAGCAAGGAGTGGATGATATATGATTACCATTATCCACCTATTACATGCAACTCATTGAATTTTTTGATGTTAATGTAGGGGTTATATTGAGTTATAATCTATATGAAGCCTTAGCCTGTTACCATTTTAGATGGCTTGATTTTAAGATAAAACTCTTTAAGTTTGGCCATCCACTTTCCTCTTCCTTTTCCCAGCTCATTCTAGCTAAGCATGAGTTTGACAACTAGGTTAATGATAATGGCATATGTCTTATTTTGTAGAATATAATTTATTAATTTTTTGATTGCCTTGATCAAGTCATATATCTACTTATTAATTATTCATTACTTTAATTTTGCATCCTTTAGATTAGTTCTCATGAAGGCAATGGGATGTTCATTGTCTTCCACCTTATATGTCATCACCGCAACAATAGTATGTTTTGAGGTGAATGATTAAAAATATAAATCATTATTAAAATTTGTACTTGTTAAGACTGGGACCTAAACTATTGTAGTTTTTATTTCCTAAAAAGATTTCTTAGCCTCTATTTTCAACTTAATCTTGGCATATTATTTTAGCAAGGCAGTTAATGGTTTGATAGTTTCTTCAAAACTAGAAATGAACTTTATCATGAAGTTGATATTACCAAATAAATCATTTATCAATTTTTTTTATTGGGTACAATGATATTATAGATGGCTTAGGCATGATCTAGTTTGATGGATATCCCATCTTTGTTGATAATATGACCCATCAATTTTCCTTTAGTAACTCTAAAAATGCATTTTTTGGTTTAGATAAACTCCATATCTACTTCATCTATCCAAGACCTTATATAGGTGGTCTATGTGGTAAAATCTATTCTTGAAAAATACTGTAAGTTCATCCATGCAGATGATGATGCACTCCCCACTAGTCCTTTAAAGGAAAAATCCATCACTCTCTAAAAAGGCCCCCCTATATTGATTAGTTCAAACATCGTCCTTTTATATCTAAAGGTTATTCATTTGGTGGTGAAGGTGGTCTTCATCCTATTTTATACTTCAACCAATACCTAGTTATCTCCTAAGAATACATACAAGAAATACATCATCTATAAACCACTCACCATCTGTATTACCTCATCCAAAGAAAGTATAGGATAATTATCCTTTTCTAAGGATATGTTTAAGTTCCTAAAATTAACACACATCTTGGCTTGTCCATTATTTTTCCTATCCAATATGATGTTAGCTACCAAATTGAGTGCCTAATTTAGAAAATGATATTGGCAACCATGAGCTTATGTAATGTAGTCTCTATAAGAGGCTCTAAGATAGGGTTCGCTATTCTCTATCTTTGATTGAAAGGCTTGTGGTCTATATTTAGAGGGATGGTGTGAGTAATGACCCTTAGATCAAATATATTCAAGTCATCATATGTACATGAAATTCCATCCTTTTAATCTTTAAGCAACCTCTTGATCATGTGATTCTCATTTTCAGTACAACTTAGACCTATATTCACTAATTGGGGAGCTTGATCAATCCCCAATTTTTATTTAATGAAGTTAGAATCAATTTATTTCATATATTATTGCTTCTAGGATTGAGGATAAACATAAAAATCTCATTCTAAGGAAAAGAATCCTAAAGGGATTCAATTTTATTTCATCTACAAAACACCATCTTCTCTCATATTTTTAATTTGCATAGGCTAGATATTCTATTCATCTATTATTCGGGCTTCAAAATCCCATGAATTATTTAGTAACTATATGATTTGATGATTATAATAGAACACCTCAAATTTGCACAAATTATTTGAGATAGAAGGGCATGGGACCAGTTCCACTAAAAATTTATGCATTTTTGTTTCTTAAAGTGGTGTTAGATTGGCGACAAAGACTACCAATGAATTAGTTATTTGTTTATATTTTACTGGAATAGACTTGATGTTGAATACTTCAAAAGATTCAGTCAAGTTCAAATCTCAGTGTTTATACTTATTTAGATATGAAAGCTTACACTAGTACTTACTTATGCGTTGGTCTACTGCCAGCTCAATTTTTTCAACTACTAATAGGTTTTATGGTGTTGTGTTTTAATGTGAACTACAAGAATAAGATTGAGGCTTAATACTCAAACCTATTATTGGTGTAGGGGAGTTACAACCTATAAAAAGATAGGTAATTTTTCCCTTCTAAGTCTATCAGGGCCATGCCCATACCAAAACCTTGTTTCGAATGAGCCCCATTGAAGTGTAAATTCCACAATTGAGAAGGAAATTATTATTCTTATTCACACCATTAATGTTTTATGGTGAAATCATACATGCTCGTATGTGTCGATACAAAGTAAATTCACTCATTTTTAATATTTTACTCAATAATTAAGTACTTTATTTTTATCTCTTTGTCTACCTTGATTTGATTCGACACTCCTTTCTAGGGCAACCACATATGAGAAAAATCTATAAAAATGTACCTATTCAACATATTTGACAAGTATTAGCTTAATAGTAATCCATATGATTCTATAATGCCTAAAACTAAGATGTGAATAGTCTACTTCACATGTGGATATGATGTTATCTATATACATATGTTTGTCAATTCTTTGACACATTGGATTGAAGATTTATCCAATTATAGTACCAATCTTTTTGACCTATCGAGAGTCAAAACTATTTGTTGGAAAACATTTATAGGCATCACATTGGTTGATGTCATAGAGTTAATATGGTAATTATGAAAATTCTTGCCAAACATTAAAATAATTAATATAAATGGTGGTACCTCAAGTTTATCTTTATACATCCTCATGTTTTTATGAGTAGTTTTAGATTTTTAAGAAGTATTCCTTGTCAAGCCCTAACCAGTAAATCTCTTTGCTTAGTGATTTGAGCTAGCTCATGAAAATTGATATTGGATTTAATATTTTTCACTTATTTGACAAATGTTATATCCTCTCATGCCTTGATATATGAATTTTTGTGACTAATATTTATCCTTAATATGATGTAGATTATCGCTCCTAGCCAAAGATATATTACCTCTCCTTAGAGGGGGAAAATTATTATTGGCATTCAGATATGGGGAAGTAGTATCACCATTATTAGGAGGAACTAAAAAGACATAGACTTATTGATTCTTTGATTATAATTGCTCTTGACCTACTAGTACTGATGGAAAGCATGAACCTCATCAATGTTATCCTTAGTCTCATTATCATCTTCCACTGGAAATGGGAAATCCTAAGTCTCAAAGACAATAGATGTGTTGGGGTTCCCCAAAGAATTAGATGAATATGGTTCTTGTTAACCAAATGATTATACTGTGAGGGAACGGGGGTGAATCAGTATAAGATAGTATTTTAATATTTTAAATTTAATCAACTACAACAACCATAAACATTCAATATCTAAAAAATAATAACACAAGAGAACACAAGATTTATGTGGAAACCCTTTAAGGAGAAAACCATATATATATATATATATATATATATATATATATATATATATATATATATGTATGTATGTATGTATGTATGTATGTATGTATGTATGTATGTATGTATGTATGTATGTATGTATGTATGTATGACACACACATATATGTATGTATATATGTGTGTGTGTCTGTATGTCTCTCTCTCTCTCTCTCTCTATATATATATATATATATATATATATATATATGTATGTATGTATGTATGTATGACACACACATATATGTATGTGTGTGTGTGTGTGTGTGTGTGTGTGTGTGTGTGTGTGTGTGTGTGTGTGTGTGTACACACATACACACACACACATATACAAACACACACACACACACACACACACACACACACACACACATATCTGTGTGTGTGTGTGTATCTACATGTGTGTGTGTATACACACACACACACATATACACACACACATACACACACACACACACACACACACATATATATATCTGTGTGTGTGTGTGTATATGTGTATATATATATCTGTGTGTGTATATGTGTGCATGTATATATATATATATATATATATATATATATATATATATATATATATATATATATATATATATATATATATATATATATATATATATATATATATATATAAATAAACACACACACACACACAGATACACACACACACACACACACACAACAATGTTTGAAACCACAAACCTAATGGAGACACCAATTCCCAAACCAAGTACCAACTCAGCCAATTTGTGACCACACACCCACTAGAGACACTGGTCCCCTTTTCCAAGAACCAACCCCACAAAGTCTTGAGAAACAACCCATAGGATCACCAACCCTAGACTATGAGGCATTGGCCCCAATCCAAATTTATTCCATCGTCTATGATTTCTTATTCAATCAAATGATGGTTTTACTTCTCTTACACTTTATCTCTCACTAATTTTCTTATATAGTTTTTGGTCTCCTCTCTTTCAAAATTATCAAATGATATTCCTCGTTAAAAAAAATATACCCTTCACACTTATTTTGTTAAGAGATATTCTAGTTCTTTTTTTTATCTTCTCTTATTCTTCACTCAAATGATATGCATAAACAAAATTCTGCTCTTCCTCTCTTCCTTCTCTCTACCACTTATATGATCTTCAATCAAATAAAATGCTTGTAATACTTCCACATCTCTTCTCCCATATATAGCCTATAGAAACTTCTCAAAAAGGAGACATTCCATCAAAGAGGTACCTTTTCATAAAAATATTTTATCATCAACATTTCCATCGATAATTTTGTTAACATCTCCATTCACCTTCGACAACAATTCCATTCACTTATGGTAATAATTTCATTCACTTCCAGCAATAATTATGTTTGACATTATTATTCATATTTGTTACAATTCCTTTGACATCAATGATAATTATTTCAACAATCTCCCCCTTTGTCATTGATGGCAATCCCCATGAATTATTATATGAACTCTTTCTTGATGTGGTTCTCATCCTTTACTCACCCTATCTTCAATTCTCCCCCTTTGACATCAATGGCAAAGGGTTGTCCATAGTTATCCTCTTGCTTTAGTGCTCCCATTTTTATTTCTCTCCCCACCTTTGACAGCAATGGAAAATGGTTATTCACCTTGCTCCCCCTAAGTTGATGCTTCCTCTAATAGTCACTAGGAAAAAGATATTATCTTCTTATGTTATTTTTGTTGCAATCTAGAATTTATTTTATATTGATTATTGTAATATCTTATTTTATTATTCATCTTCATAGCATCTTTCCACTTTGCACATTATATCTCTCTTATTTCAACATGGTCTTTACTAGTATTTCTCCTTGTGATTTTTGCTCCATCATGTCCTCCATGCCATTGTTCCTTGTGCCTTTTACACAATCACAAATTACTCCTTTTAATTGTGTAACTATTGCATCCACTTCCAAACATACATGAATTCTCTTTTGAGTTTGGTTTAGGAATCCTCTTTCTTGTTCTGGTATATAGGATTACTTTCACATTATTGTATTATATGTCTATTATTATTACAATTATAACATACAATGTCTTTTGACAATGGAGTACATGGATTTCTACCTAAGAAACCATACCAATCTTTGTTTCCATTCAAACCATGTCCATTCGTTTCACATCAATTATGCAATAGTTCCATACATACTCACTTCTTGCATTCCCATTCCCCTTATCTACATTTTTGCCACTATTCCATGTGTATCCATTCCTCACATGTCTCTTACACTCCTTTTCTCTATGACCAAACATGTTACAATTAAAGAAATATCCTAAAATGATCCTTGGTACGTGTCAAAATATTTTGGCTAGAATGATCTTCTATCATGCCAATGCTTCTTTCCTTCATCTTCTACTTGTGTAACTTCATTCTTTTGAGAAGTCTTCTCTTTTATCTATCAGAGTTCATATTGAACTCATAACTAGCATGATCTCTCCTTCAAACCATTACCACATAGTATTCATCTCATACATTATGCATAAACCAGTCTTTGCATTATTTCCTCAAAAGAATAACATAAACATCTGTATGTTTATCTCTCTCCACTTGACAAGGGAAAAAAATAGGAGTGCCTATTAAATAGGCATAAAAGGTTTTTTATGCAGAATAAATAATTTGTTGTATGAAACACATATTAGTTGATATGGAATATTTGCACATACAAAATAGATGTCCAAATATTTGACACAAAAACTAATTAATTGACTCATAATTAAGCTTAACTCCATGAGTTATTTCTATAACTTACTCCAACATCCTCCCTTAAGTGAAAAATAAGGAGTAAGAAAAGAGAAATCAAAGATACTGAATGGGTCCTGGTAACAAAGCCTAATCAAGTACCCATGTATAAGTAATAGTGAAATACAAAGTGTCCTTATAGTAATGAATCCATCTTATCGGAGTTTATAGATGTTGAGTCACTGTAACCACCAAGTGAAATAGGAATTGGTATTATGTACGAGGCTAACTCTATAAAAAATATTGATCTCAAAACACTAGGAAAAAAAAGTCACCAATGATGAAATATATCACTACAAAGTACCCAAAAACTAGTAACAATAGCTAAAGTCAAGAGAGCAAAAAACATATGCTACAAGGTATCCCAAGAAAATAAATGGCTCAATACTTGAACATAATATTTAAGAGGTGCACTAGATGGAATGAAGGACATCAAATATAAATGCACTCAGTGGACTCGAAAGTCTCAATGGAACACAAAACTTAACAAGTGGTCTAGATCCACTACTCAATCATAAAAAAATAAATGACACTGGAATTCACCATAATAGATATTATGAAAAAATACTATCAACGGTGTTAATAGTGTAAAAAAGGTTCACCAACTAAATTTGATCTATTGTTAGAAGATGTGGAGTACCAAGGATTAAGAAGGAATACAACAACTAAAGAAACATGATCTTCACCATACCCCCCATACTGTTGACTGGGTGGAGTGATATAAAAAAATTTGTGTGAGGGGACTAAATCCACTACACAAACATTAATATTTTGACACTATATTCACCATTAAACTACTCTTCAGAAGGAGATCAAGCTCCAAAACAAATTTGAAGTAGACTATCAACTATCAAAAAAGTGCCAAAGACATACAAAAAATATCTCTCAAGAAAATGGCCCTAGTGGTGATGGGATAGTAAATAGCTAAAGAGTAAGTGCTCAATATTGAACAAACATGAAGAAAAAGTCTCCATGACTCTCAGTGTGACCAAAAATAATAATCTCGTATAACAAAAAATACCAACTGATGCATAAAACCTAGAATGCAATCAATCTATAGAAGACACCATCAAGAACAATAGAGTTGCTCCTAAAACAAAGGAGTGGTATATGATACAAATCGTACTCAAGAATGTAGGACATCGAGCTCTAATGAAAATGCGTCCATGAGTACAAAAGTGGCACAAGAATTATAATTCACACTAAAAATGAGATGATGAACCCTGTCAATAATGCATACATTACGTCAATTTGTGATAAGGACAACAATGTGGGCCAAGAGAGTACAAGTGCAATAATATTGACCTCCAAGAAATGAAGGTAAGGAGGTGCGTAAACAATTTTATTTTATCTATAAGGGGCTCTAGCCTCCTTCTAGACCGGACGTCACCCTCCATCTTTGACAAGTGAAAGTGAAAAAGAGAATTTGAATGACAAATAATAAACTTTTTTTATTAAAAACATGCCCAGGGGACTCAAAAATTTTACAAAAAATAATCTATCACCAAAAAAATAAATGATCCCTCTTTAAATATACTTCCATTTTTACAAAACATTCACCACTTTGAAAAATAGTGTAGAACCCTCCATGAAAAAATACATCCTCATTTTAAAAGAAATTTCCCGTCAAATCATTTTTGCTTCTTAAATAAAGATGTCCACCATAAAAATGTTATCCCCACTTTATACAAATTTAAACACTCCCTTCAATATTGAATGGCCCCATTATAAACAATATACCTCCTTACATGGATTCGCCCAATAAATAAAATTCCATCTGTCTTAATAAAACTTCCATTTAGGAATTTAATTTTTGGTTTTATAAGAAGCCTAGAGGTGGTAAGGCTCGACCGTAAGAGCTCTAGCGAAAAAGACGGTACTGAGAGAACAACATAGACCATCACGCTATACCACGGTTTGGTTAAAACCATTGCATAAATTGCTATTTGATATTTATATCAATTAAAAAAATTCAAATATAAAATAAATGAAACCTTTTGTTTGAACTTATGCAGATGGGCCCACGTGGAGGGTGATTTGGCCAATGTGAAGGGATGTTGCCAGACTATTTTGAGGACCCAGTCTGAGTTCATGGAAGTCCGCAAGAAATTCCGACGATGGTTATGGATAAATCTATGGCCAAGAACTGTGGAAGAAAGCCTAGAGTTTCAGAGGAGATCCATGAAATTCCTATGCTAAAGCCAATGCCTAACAAATCATAATGCAGACTGTACCAAAAGGTGAAATAAAAGTTTTAATGTGGTACGGATGAATAAATTTTCTGAGCTGAGTTTGAATATTGTGCACCCGGACGTCACCATAAAAACAAAAAATTGTTGCATATGAGATCAGCAAGGTAGAGCCAATTTGAACCTCGAACTTATTGACTGAGAGAAGTGGATCAAGGTGGGAGCTGGGCAAGTGGAGAACCATCGAGGAGGTCAGAACCAAGTGCCAATATAGCTTGCCAAGTCAAAAAATAATCAATGCCCAAGTGGCTGTAGACTCAAGTGAGCTACTCAGTCGGAAGACTGAGTCAAAACGGATGAAGGGAACTGGTCGAGCTCATCATCAGAAACTTAACTTTTGTCTTCCTATAATCTTTCACTGCCATGGTGACTTCCAAGAGCCCACGAGAGAAGCTGTGAAAGAGATTTAAGCCTTACGAAGAAGAGCATCCGCATAGTATAGTTCAGATCAGAAAACATGTTGAACATAGGCCATAGAAAGGCATATAAAGGAGCTCGAGGCACAGGAAAAATATCCACATTGGAAGGAACAGCCTATCAAAGGATAACGGGATGGAGTGGTATTGATACCCCATTGAACCGTGGGGCATTGGAAGAAATGAGTGGTTGTTTTCTTTTTACTCTTTCATCTCAAAAAAACTCTCAATTTGGGCCATGGATCGATGCACCAAAAACTAAATGGAGTTGGCCAAGCTGGCTACTTGCCTTTGATCAATTGTAGCCTCCCATTCTAATAAAACAACACGCTTGACATTTTCCCAAAAAACTAAGGGAAAATTCATTAACTGAACTATTTACAATTTAATAGAACTCCATTTACAACGAGGCTATCGCTAGATGCT
>JARHVA010003311.1:582500-615000 GCA_037957365.1 Torreya grandis | reverse complement strand
TGCACCATTCTTTGGATGGATTCCAACTCCATTTTAGTTGAGTTTGGAGAATCATCCTATGAAAGTGGTATTAACTAGTAAAAAAGGCCAACTCTACCTCTGATGGTTATGATAAAAATTGTTCAAGATTTTGGGATATTTATTCTAGGCCACATGGGCTAATGACAATTGATTTTGCACTAGGTTCTAGTTTTGTGCCGTAACATTTTGGGTTATTCTAGGAATTATGGTAAAATATTGGTAGACAAATCCAAGAATGAAGAGAGGCCAAAATTATAACTTGGGGTACAACTATTATCCATATTGATTACTTTCATGTAAGCTATAGGTAGGGTATTAATACTGACAAGCCTACACAAAAATATAATAGTCATGGGAGCTAGGTAAAATTTATACATTTCAAGGGCCAAAGATTCATTAGACTGAAAGGTAGATTCTAATCTATTATACACCTTTTTAAACTAAGTATTGAATACTCATATTGGCTCATTGGGCTCTCACCTCATGCTATAAAAGTGTTGATATATAACATTGTCACTAGTAAGTTGGCCAAATTGTGCCAAGAAGGTATCTTGACTTTTCATCTAGGATGTAATTGACCCTTATAGAATATTTAGAAACCAATCGTAGGCTATTTATTTCAAAGTGAAGGAAAATAGTTTGTAATCCATATCTTTTTGAGGTACCATTAGGATTCTTAGAGAAGATTCAAATGCCTTTATATGATATTTCACAGTCCTTCCTTTCAAGGGACAAAAGGAAGAAAGATAGTTATCTAGGTTTATATTAAAATGCTGCATCACTCCTACAATGTTTATGGCCAGGCAAGTCAACCAAGCTAGGTCTTGAGATGGAGGATTAGCTAGAAGTGGAGGATTAGGAAGTGGGTTTTAAATATGGGCCATCAAAATTATTAGAAGACAAGGTTGCCTTCCTAGGGATGATGATTGACCCTTGTGTAATTCCATCAAACCTAACCTTTATATACATCTCCAAAGGTGGATGAAATAGGTTATTGTCTAAGGTTGACCTTGGTAATCATCTGAACACTTCCAACATAGCTAAAGTGATATTTCAAAGGCATAAGGTGGAGGGGATGACCCCCCTTCTAGTATCAATTTAAAAAATTTATTGATGTGTGTTTTATACACACCTCATAAATTCTTACAAGGTAGCCTATAACATTCTAGGATTGATGAACAAACTCATTCAAAGGCACATGTTTTAGGGTATTTGGTTTTATAACAACCTATTAGTGGAATAATGGTGAGCAATATAGAGTATTTACCATGTGTGGACTGGATATGGGTGAACCTAGATCCAATTTAAGTTGGTGTAAAGATGATGATTGTAACTAAGGTGGGTAGGATTTCAATCTAAACATCAAATAAATGGAAAGGGAAGGAAGAAAAGAGATCATATGGATAACTAGGGAGAAAGGCTTATAAGACTAGCACTTGAATTCAGATAAGACAAGAAATACAAACCAATACTTGTTACAAGTTGTATAATACCAAAAATTATATATAGTAAAGAGTTAAATAAACTAGAACATCATTTACTCAAAGATACAAAATCAAAGGTTGCCTAATTTTCAAATTGCTTTGCACATCTACAAAAGGGATTATGATCAACATGCAAAAGATATTAAAATCAATTAGGGCTTGAAATGAAACACTATATTTAAAATTTATAAGTTATATACAATAAAATAACTAAGATACCAAAATGATGGAATCTCTCAAGTAATCCACAAAAATTGGAGAATAATCAAGATTTTCACATAAAGACAAAGTCAAACAATTTTTTTTTTTCAAATTTAGTATTATTCTGAATAGCTAAAATTATCCTACCTTTGGGATCAAGATGTTACATATATTTATAATATTATGATGGTAATGGCCTCATCTATTTAATATTAGCATACAATTATAGTCTATAATATAACCTTTCATTCAAACTTATTCAAATATGCATGTAAAATGATAATGCCTAAAATAAAATCACTAGCTAAAAATACAATATGCATATAGAATAAATATATTGGGGGATAAAGTTATACCTTGGTAATAACATGCACATACATAGTTGTTTTTAGAGCATAATGATGATGTGGCACTATTAACTAGAGGACTAAATGGTATAAATATAGTAGTAACTAAGTTATAGACTAAGAGATTTACAAAACTAGGGGCATTGACAACCAATTGCATATATAGAACTGACCAAAAAGTTGCTTCCTTAGATCTTAAATCTTCACCTAGTGCATAAGTTTCATCAAGCTATTTGTATATAATTTCAAAATTGAGTAATGAATGATTTAAGATTCTGATAGCATTGACCATCAACCTTTCCTATTTGGCCTTTGAGCTTTTGAATTAAATTGTTAGAACTTCTAGTCTTATAACTCCATCCTCTTAAAAACTAACCAATTGTAAGACTTCCTCATTAATTTTATAAATAGGTAAGTACAGGGAATTGGTAGGACAAAATGGGGTCATAAGTGAACATGTTTTTCCTAAAAAACATGAAAACTTAACTTGTACTAATTATTTGAGATATCTACGCTCACAATTTGAAGATGTCATAGCAAGATGAATTTTATTATTTTGAATATAGTTTCTAAAATTCTAATTTTGTTTTGAAATGGTTAAGTATTAGTAGTTTAAAAATCAAAAATTTGAAGAGGTAGTATTGTTCTTAAAAAAAAAAACATACTAGATAGTTGTCTGTGTACCCCATCATTTGTAGAGCATCATTTGCTTTTTATTAAAACCCATTAATGTAAATATAGGTAAGATCATCTAGTTCACAACCTATATTTTTTAAAATTTAATTAATGATTTTTTTTTTACTAATTTCATAAGTTAGTATACTCTGAAATATGATAAAAAAAAAATGTATATTTGACTTTGCACCCCCTAATTACTTCAAAACTATCGAATATTAGTTTTTTAAAATGTGTATAGAATTAGGTCTAGTTTACAATCATATGTATTTTTCCTAGTTTGGCTAAATGAATCAAAAGATACATAAACAAAGATAAACATGAATAATCATGGCATATAATTCTACAAAATACATACTTAGTCAATAAATATAAATAATAACCTTAATGTAATAAAAATATAAAAAAATCATGTATTTTGAAAGAGGAAACTTAGTCAATATTCTAGTACTATTTTATAAGAAATATTTTATAAAATGGTTAGTGTCTAGCATGGGAAAAGTTGCATTTTGTTATTATTACTAGAAAACATACATTCATCGATGTATGTTTTAGGTCCATGCCTGAGTCTCAAGAATACAATCCATTTTTGAGCCTTAAGGAACATGCTTAAATGTCATGGTAAGTAACTACGTATGCGTACACAAAATTACAGCATATGTAAAATTACCACATATGTAAAGCATCTAAATTAGGGCTTAGGGCTTAGGATATATGGGGTTTATGTTTTAGGGCATAAGTTCCAATAAAAAAATGCAATAGGTTATAAAATAAATGTAATTTTATTAGGCATAAAATGATTTATTTGAAGTTTATAATTTAGGATTTACAATTTTGGGCTTATATTTTATGGATAAGAGCATATGATTTATGTTTTAGGGTACATAAGGCATATCATAAAGTAAAATAGGGGAAAATTTATATCCTTAAACTTATTTGTGATTACAAAATGTGATTTTGGGCTCAATTGGCCCCTACGTCACTATAGATTGAGAAAATTAATCATTTGGGGAAATGAGTGATGTAATTTGGGCCAAATTAAGACCATTGAAAATAATTGAACATCCCTATAAAAGATGTTAATTATGAACAAATAATTTGTTTTAGGGTTTACAATTTTGGGATTAGGGTTTAGGAATTAAAGTTTTAAATATATACAAGGTAGGATTTAGGGTTTATAGTCCAATCACAAAGGCAATTTAAGATAATTTGAGTTGATCAGCCTAT
Organism: Torreya grandis; assembly: GCA_037957365.1. Lineage (NCBI taxonomy): Eukaryota > Viridiplantae > Streptophyta > Pinopsida > Cupressales > Taxaceae > Torreya > Torreya grandis. Next base: position 611,045 of record JARHVA010003311.1, on the reverse strand, counting down.
ATTTGTGACCATATTGTGTTTTTCAGACTATTTTTTTTTTTTTTGGATACATTAGGTCTAATCATAAAAATAATTAGGGATAATTTGAGCTCTTTAAACCTATTTGTGACTATGTAATATGATTTTGGGTTCAATTAGCCCCCTACATAACCATAGATTGAGTAAATTAGTCAGTTTGGGTAATGAGTGATGAAATTTGGGCCAAATTGAACCTTGTGAACCTAATTATTAATGTAAAGGATGTTAGTTACATGGATAAATCATTTGGTTTAGGGTTTACAATTTAGGGTTTATGGTTTATGAATTATAATTTTAGGTATATAATATATCTAGGGTTTATGGTTTAGAGTCCAACCACAAAGGTAATTGAGAACAAATTAAGATGATTGAACCTATTTGTGACCACAATGTGGTTTTGGGCATAGGGTTAATGTTTTACAGTGAATAAGGTCTAATTACAAAGGCAATTGAGGCCAATTTAAGCACCTTGAACCTATTTATGACTATAAAATGCGATTCTAGGCTCAATTGACCCTTAGATCACCACAAATTGAGTAAATTAGTTAATTGGGGCAATGGGTGATGCAATTTGGGCCAACTTGAGCCCTATGAACCTAATTATTATTATAAAGGATGTTAATTGCATGACTAAATCATTTGGTTTAGGATTTAAAATTTAGGTTTTGGGGTTTATGGATTAGAGTTTCAGGTATATATGTGATAGGGTTTAGGGTTTAGAGTCTAATCATTAAGGTAATTAAAGAAACTTTTAGCCAATTGAACGTATTTATGATGACAATGTGTTTTTGTGTATAGGGTTAATGTTTTAGGGTGAACACAGTCTAATCATAAAGCTCATTGAGACCAATTTAAGCTCCTTGAACCTATTTGTGACTAAAAAATATGATTTTGGACTCAATTGGCCCCCAATTCACCATTGATAGAGTAAATTAGTCAACTAGGGCAATGAGTGATGTGATTTGGGCCATATTGAGCCTTGTGAACCTAATTATTATTCTAAAGGATGTTAATTTCACTACTAAATCATTTTCTTTAGGGTTTAGGGTTTAGCTATTAGAGTTTAAAGTATATGTGAGATAGGGTTTACAGTTTTGATTCTAATTGTGAAGGTAAATGAGGATAATTTAAACTGATTAAACCTATTTATGACCATAATGTGTTCTTGGGAATAAGGTTAATGTTTTAGGGTGAATAATGTCTAATTGTAAAGGTAATTGAGACAAATTTAAGCTCCTTGAACCTATTTGTGACTACATAATGTGATCTTTGGCTGATTGACCCCTAGGTCACCATAGACTGAGTAAATTAGTCAATTAGGGCAATGAGTGATGCAATTTGGGCCTAATTGAGCATTGTGAACCTAATTATTACTTTAAAGGATGTTAATTACATAACTAAATGATTTGGTTTATGTTTATAATTTAGGATTTATGGATTAGATTTTTAGGTATATGTGAGATAGGGTTTAGGATTTGGAATCCAATCATGAAGGTAATTGAGGATAATTTAAGTTGATTAAACTTATTTATGGCCACAATGTTTATTTTGGCATAGTTTTAATGTTTGAGGGTGAATAAGGTCTAATAAAAAATGAAATTGAAACCAATTTAAGCCCCTTTAATCTATTTATGACTAGAAAATGTGATTTTGGGCTCAATTGACCCACAAGTCACCATAAATTCAGTAAATTATTCAATTTGGGCAATGAGGGGATGTGATTTGGGCCAAATTGAGCCATGTGATCCTAATTATTACTGTAAAAGATGTTAATTTCATGGATAAATCATTTGGTTTAGATTTTATAGTTTAAAGTTTAGGGATTAGATTTTTAGGTATATATGAGATAGGGTTTAGGTTTTAGAGTCCAATAACAAAGGTAATTGAGGAAAATTTGAGCTGATTGAACCTATTTGAAACAACAATATGTTTTTTGGCATAGGATTAAGGTTTTAGGTTGAATAAGATATAATCACAACGGAAATTGAAATGAAAAATTATCTTTGAACTTATTTTTTACTATAGAATGTGATTTTGAGATCAATGGTCCCCCAAGTCACAATAGATTGAGTAAATTAGTCAATTGGGGCAATGAGTGTTGTGATTTATGCCAGATTGAGCCCTGTGAGGCTAATTATTAATATAAAGGATGTTAATTTCAAATATAAAATAGCCTTGCACTGCTCTGTAACCATCAAATTGTGAACTAACTTCTCATACAGGCCTATTTAGTTTAATCATTCCTTGTAGCCCTATTTTCCCTATTTATTGGCCATAAATTTTTATAGGTTAACTCAATCATGAAAGTAAAACAATTTATGGATACTCATTAAGCCCTCCTATAACATATTGGAAAATCTCATGAGGTTACTTTGTATGGAATTGTACTTTCTTCTTTAGGCCCTGTTCTAATTAGCCCTCCTTTTGTGCAAAACGTCTTGTCCAGAGTGAAGTACGGACTTTATAATCAAAACAAGCATCATTAACAATACCCATTACCTTATTAGAGGTGAATCAAACATTTTTTAGTGCACTTCTTTGGATAAATTCACTTTTCCTATATTGGCCTATTCTCTTTCCTTCACATGCACCTAGGTTACACTTGGCAATTGTGTTTTTCCATACTTATCCATATTGTAGCACCTTGAAACCACTTCCAAAAGTTTTATAATATCTTAAAGGGTAAGATTACAAAGTTTCAAGAGTTTTCAAGCATTTAAACTCACTTTGAAGGCTTGACCCTAATTCAGGATTTTCCAATGACTGTCACAGGCCGAGAGCATTGTAATTGGAACTGGGAACATTGTACCCTATTTCAAGGGTTCAAATCAGTTTTCTAGGGTCTGTCTTGATTCCCTACACATTCTCCAATCATCATCCAAGTCATAACAACCTCCTATACCTTCCAATGCTTAACATCTCACTTGTTTTTGACTGTATTTGTATGACAGTCAGCAGGTTTATTAGTTTCTTCTCAAATACAATGATCAATATACTTTAAAGAGGATATAAAAACATGTCAATACATTAGGTGAATTCCCCATTCTAATACTCATGTCAAAAATGACCTTATCAATCAATTTACCTTGCAAAACATGCAAATCTCTTCACTTTTCCTGTACATTGGCACCTACAGGCCAAGAGCTAATTGTGGGAGATTTTGGATATCAAGAGGGTTTATAATGACTTTTTATTCTTGATTTAGGTTCATGCTTGCATTATAGACCTATTTCCTTGGATTTTTAGAGCCCATACAAACATTCATACGTTGATTTTACCTTAGACAATGAGTTGTAGGCCTACATGCCTGAATACCCTGTTTTAGGCCTGTTTTGGATTCTTCTAGTAATCAAAGTACTTTAGGACCTCTTGGTCACAGAATATTAGTTTAAACTAATTCTCAATATGCCAAATAACCAGTTTACATGTAGCTTTCTCAATGTTCTATAGAAAAACCATCAAACACATTCATACACACACATACACACACACACACAGATATATATATATATATATATATATATATATATATATAGGCCTATCACCAGAATTCATAAAGAAACCATATATGAAATAAATATATTCATTCTCTCTAAGATCAAATGGAAGACTTACAATTCAATGTCAAAGTCCATGGCTTTTAAAGCCTTGTTTGCTTCTTCACACATTCTCTTGCTTGCTCCTTCTCTTTCCTTTAACATTTCTTGAGTGAGGTCCTCCCTCACTAATTCTCCTCTCTTTTCTTCATTCCATCTTCTTCCCTTGCATGAGAGGACCTTTCCTCTCTATCCTTCTTCTCTTCTACGCCCCTCTAATCCTCTCTTCTCTTTCTCATCCTCTCCTTTATGAATTCTTCTTGTTTTCTCTTTTCTTGGATCTCCCCTCTAACTTCTATGCCCAATTTGGGCTTAAGGAAAAACCAAATCCTGTTTGTAGGTTTTAACAATATACTAAGGTTGAAAATAGTTTCAACCATTTCCCCCTGATTTTCTCAACAGCCTAACCATCACTTTTTAACCTTTCACTTTTAACTTTTGACCATTGCATTTACTTTGAAGATAAAATTTTGAAATCTAACCCAATTTGGAGGGAAAACCAGAGTTTGAATTTTCATGCTAGAATTTGAAACTATTTTAGATGCTCTTGCATCATACTCTCCCTCTAGAAAAGATTTGAACCTTAGTTCAAATGAACTGCTGCCTCCATGTGCTAGTCTTCACTATATACCTGGATCCCAAGGTCTTGTTGTCAATACCAATACTTGTCTTTGTTTGGAATAGTCTTTATCTTTCATCTTGTTGTTATTCCTCTTCTGGTATGTTCTTCTCCTCATCTCTTTCTCCGCTATCATCTCCATCTTCCATGCTTCTTCATCTTCATATATGTCTTCTAGTTCTTCTTGATGTTCTTCTTGTTTCACAAATTTGTCCATGAGCTTTTCCAATGACACATGTATGTCATTCACTTTAGCAATCTTCATACCTACATAGAAAACATTCAAAGTCACCTTAGAATCAAAATATTTAGGCCATGAAGCCTCTTGGCTGTCTCCATGCTCTTGTTCCTTGACCAAATCTGCCTTTGCCTCTTCACTCTTCTATTCTTTTCTTGCTTCACTCTTCCTAATGGTGTCTTCACCATGGCTTGTACCTTCTTTCATCTCTCTTAAATTACCAAACAACTCCTCTAACATATTCAACTCTTTCTTTAGTGAGATCTCATCTATCTCACCATTCTCTTCATCAAACTTGGGTTGATCATTCACAAGGATTACTTGCCCTTTACCTCTTATCTCTTCTTTTCTTAGCTTGTCTTCACATAAATCAACTTCTTCATTAAAATCAATATACTCATCAAATATAATTGAAGCACCCTTACCTTGTGTCTCCTTGCCCTCTTCAATCTTTGCTTGAAGCCATCTTGTTTGTTCTTTGGTTTCACTGAGGCATTGCTTTGCTACATACTCTGCCCTTTCCTCATCATCCATCCATTTGTAAGTCTCTCCTTGCTGCATATTAGTCCTTATAGCCACTTTCCATCTTTCATTTCTCATGAAAATATCATTGAAATATTCAAAAACATCATCACAAACAATTTTTTTACCTTTCATCTTTGCATCCTCATGCTCTACCTCATTATTCTTTGAGAAGTTTTCTTTCTCATCTTCATTCTCTTGGCTGCTTGAATCACCTGCAGTCCTCTTCCATTGACTTCTTAGTGTTGTTATCTCAACACTCACATCTTTTCTCTTTGCCTTCTTAGGCACCCACATTTGATTCTTCTTCTTATCATTTGACTTCACAAGCCATTTAGGCATCTTGCATTTATGCTTTTGTACCAGCACCTCCTGTTGCTTGGGAGTTTTCTTCTTCCACCATTTAGGCATCACATATCCATGGTTAAATTATCTTTTTGAGGGCTCTATCATCTTTCTTAACTCTTGCACTTGTACATTAGCAGCTTCATGCTCACAATAACAATCAAAATCAGGCCTTAACACTTCATTTACCTCTTTGATAGCTTGATCCATGGAGCAATATTTCTCTTCCTTTGTGCTTGGCTGCTCTCTTTCTTCTTCTTGACATTCAATGGCATCATGGAATTCAGCTTCATCTTCTGCCTCTTCTCTTACTTGTATGGGTTCTTCAATACCTCCTTCATGCATTAACCAATGCATCTCTTCTTCTTTATCAATAGTAGCAACAAACTCTCTTCTCTTTCTTACACATTCACTTGTGTACTTGGTGTCTTCTCTTGCACCAATTTATTCACTCTCCAAGGCCCTTCTCTTGACCTTTGTAAGACTGCTTATACCTTCTCTTACCCATGTAAAGACAATATTAGAAATAAAAACAAGAGACCACAAGGTCCCTATGAGTGCTCTCTTCATCAACACTCTCATCTTCTCATGTGCTGTTCCTGGCACTTCATCTTTTCTTTCTTCTTCTCTTCTCTTGTCCTCCACAATGAGAACCTTCTTCACAACTTCTTCTTCCTACTGCTCACTTGGCAACCTTCTTATCTTCTTCAAGCCCCTATGGGTTTCTCTCTTCATGGCAATCTTCTTTTGCCTTCTTCTCCTCTTCATTACGAGATCTATTGGCCATACCCATGCTTGCCTATTCATCTGCATCCAAGACTCATATTCATCTTTAATCTTAGATAACTCTCCCTTCAAATTAGCAATCTCTTTATCAATTACAAAACTGTCCATACCTTTGATGCTTGCTTTATTCTTGGTGCCCTCATGTACCTTGATGCTCTGCAGTGCCTTCAACAATACTTCCATCTCTAAGATCTTCACCCAAGTATTTTCCACCTTGGTCTCTTGATCTCTTGTCTCACCCAAGCCTTTCTCCTTGACTGGTCTTTTGACAATCTCCTTGATCTCACCTAGGCCTTTTGCATCCTAGTCTTTTGATCCTCTTCTCTCAATCCTACAGCAACTCTTTATCAAACACAAATCATAAATACAAGATTACATTGCTTTGGATCTTCTTCTTGAGCATTCACTTGCTCCCTTACTTTTGAGCTCTCCAAGCTTCAAACTCCATCCTTTACCTCACCTAAGTCTATTTCACCTTAGTCTTTTGGCAAACTATCCAAGCTTCTTCTTGGATCTTCACTAAACCTTCCTTGGCTTCTTCCTCTCTTAAGCCTCAATGGCTTGGCTTCCTTCATCTTCACCTATTTACTTCAACAAACTCAAATCAAATAGAAAAATTATTCATACCTTTTCTCCCCAGGGTCTTCTAGTGCTTTGTCCTGCTGATCCTCTTGACAAATCCTGTAACAACTCATTAGAAATCACAACCAAAAACAAGTTACCAATTCCAAAGATCTTTAGGCTCTAATACCAAATGATGAAAACTAGCCTTGCACTACTCTGTAACCATCAACTTGTGAACTAACTTCTCATACAGGCCTATTTAGTTTAATCATTCCTTGTAGCCCTATTTTCCCTGTTTATTGGCCATAAATTTTTATAGGTTAACTCAATCATGAAAGTAAAACCATTTCTGGATACCCATTAATCCCTCTTATAACATACTAGAAAAACTCATGAGGTTACCTTGTACGGAATTGTACTTTCTTCTTTAGGCCCTGTTCTAATTAACCCTCCTTTTGTGCAAAACGTCTTGTCCAGAGTGAAGTACAAAATTTATAATCAAACCAGGCATTATTATAGATACCCATTACCTTTTTACAGGTGAATCAAATGTTTTTTAGTGCACTTCTTTGGAGAAATTCACTTTTCCTATATTGGCCTATTCTCTTTCCTTCACATGCACCTAGGTTACACTTGGCAATTGTGTTTTTCCGTACTTATCCATACTGTATCACCTTGAAACAACTTCCAAGAGTTTTATAATATTTCAAGGGTCATATTACAAATTTTCAAGAGTTTTCAAGCATTTAAACTCATTTTGAAGGCTTGACCCTAATTCAGGATTTTCCAAAGATTGTCACAGGCTTAGAGCATTGTAATTGGAACTGGGAACATTTTACCCTATTTCAAGGGTTCAAATCAGTTTTCTAGGGTCTGTCTTGATGCCCTACACCTTCTCCAATAATCATCCAAGTCATAACAACCTCCTATACCTTCCAATGCTTAACATCTCACTTGTTTTTGACTGTATTTTTATGACAATCAGCAGGGTTCTTAGTTTCTTCTCAAATAAAATGTTAAATAGACTTTCAAGAGGATATAAAAACATGTCCATACCTTAAGTGACATCCCCATTCTCATACTTATGTCAAATATGACATTATCAATCCATTTACCTTGCAAAACATGCAAATCTCTTCACTTTTCCTGTATACTGGCACCTACAGGGCGAGAGCTAATTGTGGGAGATTTTGGATATCAAGAGGGTTTCTAATGACTGTTTCTTCTTGATTTAGGTTCATTCTTGACTTATATACCTATTTCCTTTGCTTTTCAGAGCCCATACAAACATTCATACGTTGATTTTACCTTAGACAATGAGCAGTAGGCCTACATGCCTGAATACCCTGTTTTAGGCCTATTTTGGATTCTTCTAGTATTCAAAGTACTTTAGGACCTCTTGGTCATAGAATATTAGTTTAAACTCATTATCAATATGCCAAATAACTAGTTTACATGTAGCTTTCTCAATGTTCTATAGAAAAACCATCAAACACATTCACACACACACACACACACACACACACACACACACACACACACACACACACACACACACACACACACACACACACACACACACACACACACACACACACATGCACACACACACATATAGGCCTATCACCAAAATTCATAAAGAAACCATATATGAAACAAATACATTCATTCTCTCTCAGATCAAATGGAAGACTTACAATTCAATGTCAAAGTCCATGGCTTTCAAAGCCTTGTTTGCTTCTTCACACATTCTCTTGCCTACTCCTTCTCTTTCCTTTAACATTTCTTGAGTGAGGTCCTCCCTCACTAATTATCCTCTCTTTTCTTCATTCCATCTTCTTCCCTTGCATGAGAGGACCTTTCCTCTCTATCCTTCTTCTCTTCTACACCCCTCTCATCCTCTCTTCTCTTTCTCACCTCTCCTTTATTAATTCTTCTTGTTTTCTCTTTTCTTGCATCTCCCCTCTAACTTCTATGCCCAATTTGGGCTTAAGGAAAAACCAAATGTTGTTTGTAGGTTTTAACAATATACTAAGGTTGAAAATAGTTTCAACCATTTCCCCCTGATTTTCTCAACAGCCTAACCATCACTTTTTATCCTTTCACTTTTAACTTTTGACCATTACATTTACTTTCAAGATAAAATTTTGAAATCTAACCCAATTTGGAGGAAAAACCAGAATTTGAATTTTCATGCTAGAATTTGAAACTATTGTAGATGCTCCTACATCAATTTCACATCTAAATAATTAGGTTTTAAGGTGTCCATATGAGTACATAATGTATAAGATATATTAGGGCTTATGGTTTAATGTGATTAGATTTTAGGGATTGTGGTTTATAATTTTGGGTTTAAGGTCCAATCACAAAAATAATTGAGGATAATTTGAGTTTATTGAACCTATTTATGAGCATGTAATGTGATTTTTAGTTTTATTAGCCCTAATTTCATCACATATTAAGTGAATTATTCAATTGGGTAAATTAATTTTGTGATTTAGGTGAAATTGAGCCCTTTGAATCAAATTTATAGTCTACATCATGTTAATTGGGGTTCAAATGATTGGTTTAGAGCTTGAAGAGTTTATCATTTAAAGTTTAGGGTTATAGTTTAAGGTATATAGTTTATGGTATAGGGTACACATTATTTAGGGATTAGGGTTTAAGGTTTAGGATATAAGGCTTAGGGTACAAGGTTTAGGGATTAAGCTTTAGGGTATAGGATATAGGGATTACAATTTATGGTATAGTGTTTAGTGTTTATGGATTAGGGTTTAAGGTATTTTTCATACACTAAATACCATGTACATATTATTATATTGTACACATTATTACCACATACACAATTATTTCATTAATAATAAAAAGAAAAAAACACCAAGAGTCATTTTTTTACTTTGATAGAACTGTCCCCTATTGTATTGCATTTTATAAGCTAGAGGTCTGATTGAAAATTATTAAAATGCTATCCACATCCTCAAAATCATAAATCATTCTCTACTCACCTGGTTGACTAAAGAGTACATAGGACTATTTTTAATTTTTTAAAATAATTGGATTGTTGTCTCCACTTGGTACTTCATATTTAAAGCAGGTTTATATTAGATTAATTATATTGTTATGCCCATCCTCAAAATTTGAAAAATTTATGTAATCATGGTTGATGTATTCCATATTATTATGAATAATAAGTCAAATCTCAAAATTATAAATGAATTAGAAGTTGTGAGACAAAAATATAAGCTCTCATATTGACAACAATTATTGTCAATGTTGCTTGAAGCTAGAAAGGATTCTCCTTATCCTAACTAGGAGTTATCAAAGTCCAATAATGTGTTACCAAACATTATTCTCCACCATTAACATGACACTTATTTTATTTTCATCCATGAGGCCCTGGAGGTATAGATCTCTAACCTGGTTCACATGATGACAACATTTACTGTCAATGTTGCTTGAGGCGAGAATGGGTGTTTCATCTCCTAACTAGGCATAGTGAGAGGAAAATAATGTGGTACTAAAATCAATGATAATATATTTTTTACTTTAATCAATGATAATCCACATTATAAATAAACAAAATGAACCCAAGTCACTTTAAAACACGTCTATGTCTCATATAGGGCAACAACCAAGGAGTTTAGAAAGAATTTTTATTTGGGTGTTTTATGAATAACTTATGATTTTTTATAATTACCATGTGTATATCCCATTAAAAATTATCCAATGAGGTTGAGAAAATATTTATGTGAGCCTTAAAACTCATTTTTTACCCCCATGCCAATTCAGGGCTTCTTGAGGCCTATAAAGACTAAATTGGGTATTTTTGGGAGTTTCGAGTGGAGTAAAGGGATAAAAAATTTCTTGTAGGTATGTGACAACATGAAAATTGTTTAAAAATACTAATTAGGAATTTTTTCTTACCAAATAGTTAAAATTCACCAGGTTATAGATTTTCACTATACATTTGGCAATCTTAACAAGATGACAAAGTGAGCATATGAGATATCATACCTATTAAATTAGTTTTAGGAGTTTCAAGTCATGTCATGAGGTGTCAAGAAGAGAAATTTTTTTTGTGGAGGTATTTATGTAGATGTGTAACCCCTCAATCAAGGAGGGTAGGGTAATTTTAAAGGGAAAATGACACATCCCCTATGCCAACTCTCTAGAAGGCCATCATAAAACTAAGTTAACACAAGTTGAGAGGGATGAAAAAATGTTTATTTCATAATTCTAAAGTTTTAACTAACTTCATGAGTAAGATAATACCATCATCCCTCTTGGTTAGTGTCTTGTTGCACCAAAATGTCAATAACTTGTGTTTGGTCTATATAAAGGTAAGGACTATGAGAGGAGATATGGAAAAAACTCAGTCTTAAAGAAGCTTAACACCCTAGTGGGATAGGTATACAATATAGTGTAGCTTGAAGCCAACAAGGGGAAGTAAGTGGATAAGGTAGAAAAGTGAAGGTCTAAGCTTGTGAAAATAACTGTTTGAGATTGAAATTAATATGATAAGCATGAGAGTGGTGTCAAGAGTGAGAAATAAGGTCTCAGGGGAAAGAAGTATCTCTAACATACTTTCATAATAGGAATCTTGGGTAGGTTAAAAATAAAATGTGGTGTTAAGGAAGAAAATAGTCTTACCATGTTGAACCCATTTCCAAAAAAAATTTGAAGCTAATAGGGGATATGAGTAAAGTATTTTTTGTCTTCCTTCAATATATATATATATATATATATATATATATATATATATATATATATATATATATATATATATATATATATATATAGTACTTAATTATAATAACTTATTTATTTTACTTGGGAAACCATTCCTTATCCTCCTAAAATACATATATTATTTAATATATATTTACTTATAATCTTTCTTATAACAAGGAGTATATCAGACTCATACCTAATATTGATAATAACCTAATTTAATCAATGTGATATTTTAAATTATGAAAATGATGGGATTGTTAGTGGAATAAGACCTAAAATCAAGTTTTCATGCCCTTAAATGGCCAAATTAGATCAAGGAGAAAAAAGTTGGATCAATTATGCCAATCTACCCAACTTGTAACCACAAACTGTATTTGCACATAACATATAAAGTTAACATAATGAAATGAAAATTATGAAAATAAATAAATGGATTCCCTAATTCAAGTGTTTAAGGTCATTTAGAGGTTAGAGAGGGGTTATGAGAGGAGATATGGACAAAAATTAGTCCCAAAGAAGCCTAAAACCATAGTGGGATAGGTCTACAATAGAGTGTAGTTATTAGGTGAGAAAAATTGTTTGAGATTGAAATAAGTATGATAAGTATGAGACTAGCATCAGGAGTGAGCACAATGTTCTCAGGGGACAATAGGCCTAGATAAGCCTATAAGGTGCATTTAGAGAGTAAGACAAGATTGATTACAAAAGGAGAGTGGAGATTCTAGAGTGAGTTGAACCTTTAGAGGTGATTGAGGTGAATATTATTACCTTAAGGAATCATAAGAGAGTGAAATAATGTTGACAATAAGAGATTCTAGTGAGGAATTTCTTGAACTTAGTGAAAAAAATCAAGGACAAAGCATTGAGCTAGGTGAGTCTGGAATCAACATTGTAATCAAAGGTATAAGGGACAGATGTCTTTTAGAGGTTTGTAGGTGATCATATTTTAATTAAATCAGAACCTATTGGTCTTATAAGACTTGTTAGCCAATTTTGGCCTACATACCAAGATTTTGCCTAGATAGAGAGGATGAGAAGAGTTACTCATGGTGCTCATAACCTTCATAGAAATAAATTAGGTTTCATAGGTCTCAAAAATTCATTTTAAGCTCTAAAAGTTGAAGCTCAAGTATAGAATATTTAGATTGTCATCAAACATCATGTATAAATGGACATTTTAGTCTATTTTCACATTTAATATATGCACTTGGGGATCCTCTTAGGCCAAGATATCACATGAACATAAATTTCCTCATGTCTTGAACATTCTTTGAAAATTTTGTGACTTGATGAGTTATCTATCTCAAGCTATAAGAATTCAAAGTTGAACAAGCATAATGAGATGTGTGCATAGACATCAATTTTAAGCCTCATAAAATATAAATTTAAATTTAAATCTTTGAAGGATTAACATGCGATTGACAAGAGTCAAGATCATATAATATTAGATCAAATCTAAAAGCACATGGGTGAGAACAATGTCAGTAGGTCCCAAAGATCTAATACAGTGCATTTTATTATGCATTGAAGATCAATGGTGAACATCAAGTCAAAAGGTTAGCAAACCCAAGATTTAATTCATTGTTGATAAGTGTCAATATCTTGGGTACCTAAATAAATATCTAACTGTGTACAATGACTAAAATATCTAGTGGGCCTAAGCAAATCAATGTAGCATGTTCAATTATACAAATCGAGATCGATGATGAGAGAGAAGTCAACAGGTCACTGGATCCCAAAAGCAAATAAGAAGTCTCCAAGTGTCAAAATTTTAGTATCTATCATGAAAATAAATGATACATATTCAAGTCATATCAAAGTAGATCAAGGTTGTGTATAAAGTCAAAAAATTGATTTATCCTAAGGACAAATGCAAAGCTACCATGTGGCATATTTCTAGAAACCCATATTAAGATCAGTGGCTAAAATTAAAATTTAAAATCTAAGGGACTTAGATGAAGAGCAAACGTGACCTAAGGTCGAACTAGGGAAAATATTTTAAAGGACACCATTGAAGCTTAGTAAAGACCTTTGTTGGAGGATCCAAAACATGTAGACTATGATTTCTTAATTTTTTTTATGTTATATACATAATTCCTTGGATTCCATAAGTTTTAGAGTCAGAATAGGTCTTTTTACACCTAATATGGTTAAAAAATGATGCTATACAACTTGTAGGTTTTCTTTGATATAATAGCTATATGAAAACCAATAACTAGATTGGTTTTGAATCTATAGTAAAAGACCTATGCTCAGATATCAAAATAGGGGTGGATATTAATGGTTATGGAGAAGTGTCTCATCTTTAAAAATCACCACATCCTTGACAAATAGGTACTTACTGTCACTTAAAGTAGACATAGCATGTCTCTATCAAATTCAAGATATGAAGTTTTTTTCTTCACAAATAAGTCAAGTGGAAGATTACGTAGAGTCCTAAGATGGAGATATGGTGGATGGAGAAAGTAGATGGAGAATTTAATATATTTTTAGGGTATTTTAGGGTTATTATTCATAACAAGATCATGATTCATCATCCTAAGACACTTTCTTCTCCTCTATTTATTGCTCAGCGAATGAGAAGACTCAGTCACTATTGGGAAAAATGAAAGCTATCTTATCTATAATGTGTTAAGCTTGATATCATTAAAATATGGTGGTATCTCATTTAATGATCTCAATTGGTGTGTTCCCTCTTCTCTCTTCTCCCTTTCTCTATATTACTCATTCTTTCTCATTTTGTAAAGCTCTCTCCTTGATTCTATATTCTCACAAGGACTCTTAGATCTTGAAGAGTAGGTGACTCTCATTTGATAAGGTTAGACCCTATCAAAAAATTTCATAAATACCTCTTGATTCAATAAATAATTTCTTTACCTATCTCTTTCCTTTGATGAGTGTTTATTAATATTGTGCACGATGACCTTGTGAAGGAGATTCCTCCATATCCATTATCCTTTCTGCTTACCTTTTTAAATATGTTTTCAATTTAGTTATAGCTATAAATTAGTTTTATCTATACCATTTATGTAATCTTAGTGTAAGTCTTAAAACTCCTATTAGTTTTCATTAATTACTCCTTGAACCTAGTCTATGAAATATTTATGCAATTACCTAGATTATGAAATTGAGTGAGCTAGTATTATGTTATACTGATCTAGTGTGGGTTCAAACATATGAGAGCCTCATTTTAATTTCGTTAATCAAATTTTAGCCTTCATAATATCCCTTTCCATCTTTATAACCCTTTTCCCGATAGTATCATTAGTTTAGGTAATTCATAAGAAGGAAACTAGCCTTTTCCAAAGGTTCATCCCCATCATCAGTTACCCACATCCTAGGGTTATTATCATATATTAGCTCAATTTTATAGAGCCTAAAGAAACCTCTTCAAGGGTGAAAATTGATTCTATAATATTTTATGGCATGTCCAGTGGGACTTTACTACATTTTTTATCTCACTAAAAAGTTCTTGGTGTTAACTTTCAATACAATCAGCCTTTGGAGGCACATTTGAAAACACTAATGGTGAGTCCACTATGAAAATCAGATGGTACAAGAATTATAGGTGCCTAATAAAAATTATTTTTTATGTATCATCACCTATTTGATAAAAAATAATGTTCTTTCATTCCTTATCCTTCATATCAAGTTAGCAATGTTCATAGCTTTACCCCAAGTCATCCTCAAGATTCAATGTATCAACATATTTATAATTTTCCTCTCTCTAGTTAACCAAAAAATATCATTAGGGAGATATGGATTGATCTTAAAATATAATTAAGAGAGGTTGATAGGGAAGAAGATTACTATAGGAAACAATATAATCTTGAACACAAAGATTATGGTTAAGAGTATGATTTAAGGTTTTAGGAAGAATGCTTGATTAGGCAACACCAAGCCAGAAAATAAAATAAATATCATTTGTTCTTAGGAAAGAGAGAAGCCAAACATAGAACCCAAATACCCTCTCCTACTCATGTTCATACTCAAACCTATCCCGTTAGCCCACCTTGTCAAAGCTCATCTCTATTAAAAGTCAAGCCAATCATTAAGGGCCATTCAGTTGAAGAACATGAAGCCATCCCTTCTTAGATATTATTATATGAAAATGACCCTGACTGTGTCATACCCTCTCTTTTGAAACCACTCTCTCCCACACCCATTCAGGAAAAGGAGAAGGTGTCCAAGCCTTATACTTTCCCCTCATGGAAATCAATCAAGGAGGGCACAAAGAAGAGAGAGGAAGTGATAGCTAAGGTAGTCCAGGAACTTGTTCAAGAAAAAGTGGTGTTAACTCAAATCAATGAGCTTTCCATATAAAATTTCCATGAATCTATCTCCCTCCCCCAAGATCCACCAAAGAGAGCCTTCAAAGCCTCTAGCTAGAAGGATAGTCTCATAAGTTGAAAGCAAGGTGAAAATTTTCACCCTCCCACCATCTCTCTCTCTTGGATAAAGAGCATATTTTAGAAATAATAGAGGATGAGATTATAAGCATAAGTGAACCTAAAGAAGAGAAATAAAGTGTCTATGATGAGGAGATCATGATAGGTATATCCCTCCATTTAGAAGAGTAGAAATTAGGTTTGGACCAGCTATCATGGCATGGTTTTGACACTGATAATTTACAGTATGAAGGTAATAATGATGGATTCATATTTGAAAGGAGGTGTATTCAATATTTAGCTAAGATCAAAGGAGATTTTTATTTGTTTGAAGAGCTTCCATTCAGTGGGGTTGAAAATGAGGATGAAAAAAGCACAAAAACTAATATGGTTACAACAATCAACCAATCATTTGATCAAGTTGAAGAGGTCATAAAAGAAGAAGAGGAAGAAATAGAGGAGGAGGATTAGGATAATGTATGCCAATAGTTATACCATGATTTCATGGAGAATTTAAAGGTTATAAATTAGCCTATGCCTCTTCCAGAGCATGAAAATGAACTTGCATATCAGTATATAGAAACTAAGCAATCTCAAGATGAATTGTCTATTAAATGTAGTACTGATGTCATCAAGAATGAAGGAGAATGGTTAGATCCAAATCCACAAGAACATAACATTTAGAAACTTGGATGGGTTGATGAACTATCATATGGATCCTTTAAAATCAATCAAATCAAGGATTGTGTTGAGGTTGGCATTATCCCAGATGAACAAAAGGAAGCTGCCTTTTGGGATGACTTGGATATTTTTTACCCAAGCCTAGACAATCAACCTTCATGTTTATGGAGCCATTAGATGAAGAGGTTGTAGGTGCTCCTATTATCCATTTGAGAGCAAGAATTTAATAAATGGACTAATATGTCTACATTGGAGACATGTTTGTCCCTTTTTATACTCTTGAGAGTATGTTGAATGAGTTAGCAATAAGGCATCTTACATCACCTAACATGAGCTCTCAAAATTAAGGTGTTTTCAATCCTAGTTTACAAGTGATTGATGCTAAAACTTTTTCATTTGATCTAGGAGGATGACACTTGTAAGTTATAACCCTGTACATATTTAGTCATATGAAATGTAAAAATTGGTAACTTGAGCAAGACTAATGACACACAACCCATAGGTCCCTCTTAGGCTTATTTTCACTAATTCCTAGTCATTTTTCACCTTTCACACATGATCTCAGCTAAGATAGACCCCTCTTTCCATATCAAATCAATATTTTTAGGTCATGTTTGCTTAGGATAGTAGTGCCACAAATGGACTATAACACTAGTGCCGCTATTGTCCGCTTTTGGTGCTATTATCCAAACTCATTTTTGGCCCCAATGGTCAAATATTATAGTTTCCCATCCTTATCGTTGTCATCCTAATGCAATAAAATTAAATCCATGACCAATATATCCCTATGAAAGCCCATTCAAATATTATTTTGAAAGGGTTGGCATTTATCACTAAGTAAGTAAGAATACAAGCAAGACTACTCAAACAATCTTTCCTATTCTCTATATACATCTAACCAACACACTTAAAATATTATTGAAGTCCTTACACCAATCCCTATCCACCTCAATCACATCTATTTTATCATTATACATCTTCATATACACAATTTCACAAAGCACATCAAGTGGGAAGAACTACATATCGATTGATCCCTCTTTGAAGTATTGGTATGTAGGCATCATGTCCACACATGGGTTGTGAAGCATGTCTAGTAAATATTAAATAAAATAACCCATCCTCTTTGTCAAAATTAGTCAAATCACAATGAAAGATAGGTTTTGAAGAAATAATATGCTCTACAGGGAGCTATACAAACTTCTAGCTGATTAATCTTTGCTGACAAGGTCACACAAACATAGCAAACAAAACCCAAAATCTTAGATCCTTAGGACAATAGTTTCAGAGGTGGACAATAGCACCGATGCTATTACTGTCTAGTTTTGGTACTTCTATCCAATCATATAACAATGTTTAGTTCATAGTTTGTGACAATGTCTCAGTCATGCATAGTGAATTCCAACTTTTGTCTTAGTCAGATCAATCAGTTTCCAGCTAAGTTTTATTTTCTTCTTCTTATTACTATGTTTAGAAAAGTTTGAATTACAATTAATTTACAAAAATTTGTATCTTAATTTTTGTCTATTTATTTACTGATTTTACTACTTAGAACCTTTAATTAAATTAGGAATAATACGTCAATTTTTCCAAAATTATTAAATCATTTGGTGAAGCTAACTTACTTCATTTTCATAGAAAAACTCTATAAATCCTAGGGTAAAATTCTTATTAATTTTTATTTTATATTTTCTAAATTTTTATCTGCATAATAAAATAAAACAATTAGCATTACATTTTAAACTTTTGTAGTAATTTTAAAATACTTTTCTTTCAAACCCTAGTTTCCCATACTACGTCCCAGTATTTTTCTAGTAATTTTCCAATAATTTTCTAAATTTTTATTATCTTATTTAAATTATAAAATCCATTCAAAAGTCAATAGTAATTCTCAAAAATATTTATTTTTCCAAACCCTAGTTGCATATACTAGGTCCCATCAAATCACAAATTTGCCTATAAATTTTTGATTTTTTACTTGCATATCTAATTCATAAATTCACTTTCAATTTCAAAATTTCATAGTAATTATTCAAATAATTATCTTTCAAACCCTAGCTACCTATACTAGGTCCCATTGCTTCTTGAGGTATCACCTTACATCTATAATCAGATTGCAAAAATGGATCTCACTTATTTAAAAAAAAATCTTACATTTATTTCAAATAATAAGGAGACCATCATTGGTCTTATCATGTACATGAATGATTAATTTTATCATATGTTAGTACAAAGTTTCATTCTTTCCTTTTCATGATTAATTTTCATAATAACGGATGATATTGCCAAATTTATTGTTAAACATGCACAAGATTTCAATATTTTTTTTGCACAATCTCTCTCTCTCTCTCTCTCTCTCTCTCTCTCTCTCTCTCTCTCTCTCTCTCTCTCTCTCATGCAAAATAATTTCCAACTCTATTTTTCTAAACATGTTAGCAATATTTTGTTACAAGTCAAAGATCTTTATTCATTAATGCATAATTCCATGCTATCTACCCTTTTATTTCTGTCTCTCATATGGAAAATTTTTCAATTTTATCTTGCCACACATATTAGACATATCATAGCACACATAAAAGTTCTTTATGCATCAGTGCATAATTTCATGCTATCTATCCTTTCTTTTCTCTCTGTCATGTGGAATATTCTTTATAATCATATTTTAATACAACTTATAACTCCACTTACATGAATTTCACCCCATATACATGGTTTCTACCTTGATATATCTAACACATTTTCTACATGGTTTTTACATAAGTTAACAACCACCTGTCAAGTTTCAATGTCTTATCTTATATACATGAAATAGTCTCGTCCTCCTCTCACCCAAGAAGGTGATAGATAATTTCTCTATTAACAAGTCCATCCAAAAGGTGAGGCAGACCATACTATTTTTCCTAATGCAGACATTTAGCCTATAGCTTCTTCACAACTTCATCAACATATGTGCTTACAAGTTCAATCAAAATCAACTAGGGTTTGTACTTGTGAGACTCCAAGGGATCAAATCACTAGTATGATCAAGTTAATTTTAGATTTTAAAACACAAAATTAGTTATTATATAAAAATATCACAACATTTAAAAATTATATTATAATAAAAAAGCCTCAAAGGCAACATAGTGTCAATCATGTATATACACCTTCACCTAGTCCATTGGTTGCAATCAATGTTACATATCAAGACAACAAATCACAACAATTTAACTCTATAATTAGTGATTCAAATAACATGCAAAGATCAAATAAGATTTTAAGTGAGGTACTAAGGAAAATTATTAAATCTATGTTGATCAAACTACCTCCTCTACATTCAGTGAAAGGATCCATATATTATTGTTCATATCATAGAATGCATGGGCATCACATAGATTCATGTTTAGTATTGAGATAGCATATAAAACATATAATTGATAATGAGGACCCTCTACAATGTAAATCAGTCAAGTGATCTACAATGACACAATAACACATTCACAAAGGGTCAAATTCAAAAATAGTACAAAAATGGTTACCAAAGCATAACTCAAAACAAAATAAGGATCAAAAAGAAAAATTAGAGAAATAAATAGTAACACAAGAACATGTAAAGCATGAAAAATATGAAAATATACCTCTATAAAATGAGGTTAAACTTTCAAAGTAGTATGGGTTTCGTTAAAAATATTTATGATAATTTGATTTTCAATGTCAATGGTTGGGCAAGTATGCATAAGGCATCACTACTCCTATTCTATTATTTGATAATGTTTATCAATAAGGTTTGGAATTTATTAAACATCTTAAGGAAAATCATTCACAAACATAATTCATCAAAATAGAAGATCCATATACAACAAAAGTTAACACTAGCATTCCTTTGGTTCAAGATCAAGATGATAAGATGAGTGGAACAATACAAGTTATTATGATTTACAAGATACAAACAATGAATTTGAATATTCAAAGCCATATTCACATCCATAACCTAATGTTTCATAATCATGCATGATTCCTTTGTTTGATATAAGACACCATGATAGGGAGTCTTCCATGAGACTCATCGGTTAGTGTCATCTTTTCTTAGTCTTACTTATACATAGTTTCCTTTTGCTTACTTGTACATAGTTTCTCTATTTTTATCGTACATTATCTTCTTATTATTGATTTTACATAGCTCAATATGACTCAAAACTCTAAAAATAATATAATATTTCAAAATACATAAACATTAAAATAACTCAAAAGCACTAAAAATAGTTTGATTGTATGCATTATCCATGCTTTACATTTCTACTACTATACTAAACTTAAATTTTTTGTTATATGCTATTCTTTGTCAATTTATCTACATTACCATGCTTCACTTGATCTTATATGAGTGTATGTACTGACATTCAACTCTTTGATTACCTCATTATATCCATTCAGGCGGCATCCCACTTCTACATCAAGACACACATTGATATACATACCCATTGAGGGTGTCTTCTACATGACTACACCATCTAGGTTATGCCATTCCTACACCACACACTATAGTTATCATACTGATGTAAATTAATTACTTGCTTATATAGACTACTCTATCGACACTGACTAGTATATAGTACTTGTGTATTTCCTAACATATACCTAGTCTTATCCTCAGATGTCTTGTATAATTTCCCTCTTGCTTTGATTAGTTAGATGTGACTGTACTTCTAGTTCCTTACATGCTTTCTTTTCTTGCTTAACATAGCTAAATTGTTTGCATTTCTTAGTTCTTGTTTGTCTCTTGTCTGTGTCTTAGGACATTTGATTTTATTCATGTGTGTTCCTTAGGACATTTTCCAATGTCCTTTGCATGTATTCCTCTATATGATTGTGGCTTCCATGCCAATTTTTCTTACTTTAATTGTATGTGTATGTGGCATTTGAACATACATTATATGCTTACTTTACAGTTTTAGTGACATGTGCCCATGTCCTTTGTTTTCTTGGTCCCTTGACCATCCTTGTATGATTCTTGATTCTTGCCTTGTGTGCTTCATGCTTATTTTCTTCTCATTGTTTGCAATGCAATGATCTACATCATAGACTATCTTGCTTTCTTGGATGCCATAATGGACATCATGCTCCATCCCTCTAACTAGAAAATAACAACTAACCAACCTTTCATTTCCAATTCAATACATTTTACATGTTCTTACATTGTTATATCCATCTAGGCATACCCATGTTGATCCAACAATCTCTTAATATAAATCATGTTATATCTTGAGATATCTTGTCAATTATCATTGCTATATCACATATACTTAAATCATAACACACTTGTAGGGCTCTTTGTTATAATGGAAATCATTGTAGGGTCTTCATTATTACCCTCAAAAGAGGGGGCAATAAATAGGGGTTTTGTCTTAGACATAAAAAATCCTAACAATCAGAACAATAACATTTAACAGAACCAAACATTAAAATAGTCAGAACAGTATAGGAAAATAATCAATAATATAGAACAGTAATCAGATTTGGCTGTAAACAACATCACCCAACTTTGACAATAGTGTTAATGTCACTAGTGTCCACTTTTGATAATCCTATCTAAATAGCAAAAAAACTAGATTTTTTAGAAATAGATAGAAAGGTAAGATCATTTATAGTTTTGTCAGCTATAATTTAGAGTAGATTCAATATTTTTAGTCCAAGTTTGCTTAGAGAATCCAGATATAGGGGGAATCATGTGCAACATGATGACTCTAACTTCTATTTTTAAATAGGGTAGTTGGTACAACTTCCAGATCAAAATCCATGCTTCAAACACCAGTGATTGGAGCCAATGTGCATGGCACACTCATTTTATTTTCTTTCCAAGTTTAACATTACCTAGACATTCTTAGTATTTGTGTGCCTTATTATATTTATACATATTTGGCATCATTTTGGATTGGATTTCATATAGGCCTAACTTCCACAGTCCTAATTTCTTGAGTTCCCAAGTGGATTTCATATAAGCCTAGTGCACCTATTCAGAGTGGATTTCATACTAACCTAATCTCCATCTTTTGGAGTGGCCAAGAATGGCCTAGTTTTCAATATATATTTGGCTATCCACATCAACATTTTCATATCAAAGTGCATTCATGGGCTTCAAGAGCCATATCATAAAACACACATTTCATACTAGTATCAGTTCATAGCTCCACTTCATGGGGAAATGATGGATCCAAAGGACTACCTAGCCTTTGTATTTTCAAGCCACCTATTAAAAGGGATTGGAGACACATCCCAAACATTGATTAACACATACAAAGCCACCTAGCTTCACTTTGTGGGTGACAATGGAGCCAAAGGGCCATCTTTTGTATTCTTGAGCCACTTCTAGGGAATTGAGCACTCAGTTCTGTTCATGACATTACTCAACATCACTTATCATCACAATAGGTTTTGTATTGGTACACGTACTCGATGAGGTGTATTCATTCCTTTCTCTTCCTCTCTCTCTTACCCAACTTTGTAAATTCTTATTCTAGATATAGTGTATCTAGTAGGAACTGATCTACTTTCTATTTTCTCTTCCAGATTCACACTTCACACTGTGCTCTCTTTATGCACACCTGGAATTACACAACTTAATGAGTTCCACCCCTATAGGTAAGTTTAGGTATCATTTCTATTTTTCCTTTATCCTATTATTTTGATTTTCTACATCACTATAATAAAAGGGGAACAAATGTAATCAGATAAAATGCTAAAATTGGTAACTTGAGTGTGGCTAATGACACCTAACCCATAGGTCCATCTTACTTTCTTTCATGACCATATTATGCTTATTATCACTGATTCCCAATCATCTACAGCCTTTTAGACTTGATCCCAGTAAATCTAGACCCTTCTTTATATGATAAATCAATCCCCCTAGGTCCGATCTACTTAAGATAGTAGTGCCACACATGGACTATAGCACCGATGCCACTATTGTCCAAGCCCATATTTGGCCCTAAAAGTCAATTTTTTATGGTTCCCCATCCTTATCCTTGTCGGCCTAATGTGATAAAATTCAATCCATGAACAAAAGGTCCCTATAAAATCCCATTCAAGGATAATTTGGAAAGGGTTGGAAATTATCATTAAACTAGCAAGAATACAAGTAAGACTACTCAAGCAATCTTCCGTATTCTTTACATAAAATTAGTCAATACACTTGAAATCTCATTCAAGTCCTTAAACCAGTCGCTAGACACCTCAAGCACATCTATTTTGGAATTATACATCTTCATATACACGATTTCACAAAGCAGATCAACTGAGGAGAACTACATATGGCTTGATCCCTCTCCGTAGTATTGGTATGTAGCTAGGGTGTACACACATGGGGTTTGAAGCATGTCGAGTGCATATTACATACAATAACCATCCTCTTGCTAAAAATTGGTTAAAGCACAATGAAATATAGGGTTTGAAGAAAGAGTATATGCTATAAGGAGATATATAGACTTTCAGGTGATGAAACTTCATGGTCACACAGACATATCAAACAAAACCCTAAAAGCTTAGATCCTTATGACAACAATGACAGAGATGGACTATAGCACTAGTGTCAGTAATATCAAATTATAATGATCCTATACAATCATAAAACAAAGTTTAGATCTTAGTTTGTGATAGTCTCGTAGTCTTGTATAGTGAATTCTAGCTTGTCTTAGTCAGATCAATTAGTTTCCAACTAAGTTTTTTTCTTTTCCTTATTACTATTTCTAAAAAAATTTGAATTGAAATTAATTTACAAAAATTAGTAGCTTAATTATTATCTATTTATTTATTGCTTCTACTATTCAAACCCTTTAAATAAATTAAGAATAATACACCAATATTCCTAAAATTATTAAATCAACATATTATAATGGTTTTCTTGTTTTCCTCTAAGTTCCTTGTGCACATTTCATTTTTGTTCTATGTTCTATTCAATAATTTCCTTGGACATAGTTGTTATTTTTTTTTAATCCTTTTTAATTCAAGAGGAGGTTTTTGAAAGGGACAAACTTACTCTATTTCAGATCAGCTTATGACTCCATACGTAATGGGTTAGACAAGATAACTGGTTTGGGTTCTTAGGCACAACAGGAATGCTTCCCTATGAGTCACCAAATGTGTTTTCCAATTTTAATCCTCATACCCAAATTTTACCTAGATAAATAGGAAGATCAGATTTCCTTATGGTGATAATGACCTTCATGGACATAAATCAGGTTTCACATCTCTCATAAACTCATTTTGAGCCTTGAAAGTTTAAGCCAAAGCATGGAAGAGTCAGACCATCATAAAATATCATGAAAAAGTGGACAAGTCAGTCTAGTTACATATTTAATATATGCACTTAGAGAGTCTCTCAGGATAAAAGATCACATGGACATGAGTTTCTTAATGCTTTGAACATTCTCTACGAATTTTGAGACTTGATGAGTTGTCTATCTCAAGTTATAAATGTTCAAAGTTGAACAAGCAGAATGAGACCTGCATGCAAATATTACGTTTAAGCCTCGTAAAATAGATATTTGAATTCAAATGTTCTAAAGATGAATGTGTATCTAACAATTGTCAAGATCATGGAAGTTTGGGTGAAATCTAACAACACATGGGTGAGGATAGTGTTAGTGGGTCTCAAAGATATAATAAAGTGTATTTGATCATGCATCAAAGATCAACAGCAAGAATAAAGTCAAAAGGTTAATGAACCCAAGATTGAATGCATCAATGACAAGTGTTAAGATCTTGGGTTCCTAAATAGAGATCCAAAAATTTGTAAAAGCTAACAAATCCAATAGGCCCAAGCAAATCAATGGATCTTGTTCAATTGTACAAATCAAGATTGATGATGAGTGAGAAGTCAACAGGTTAGCAGATCCAAAAAGCAAATAAGATGCTACCAAATTTTAAAACCATAGTAACTACCAAGAAAATCAATGGTACATGTTGGAGTCATACCAAAGTAGATCAATATCACGCTTAAGGTCAAAGAGTCAACATATTCTGGGGACAATTGTGAAACTACCACATGGCACATTTTTAGAAACCTAGATTAAGATCAATAACTAAAATTAAAAATTGAAAGAAAAGGGACTTCAATGGAGAGAAAATGAAACCTAAGGTCGAACCAAGGAAAATATTTTAAAGGATGCCATTAAAGCTCATTCAAGACCTTCGTTTGAGGATCCCAAACATGTAGACTCAAATTTATTATGTTTTCAACATTGTGTACATAAGTACTTGGCTTCCATAAGTTTCAAAGGCAAAATAGGTCTGTTGAGACCTAATATGGTTCAGAAATGATGTTATGCAACCTATAGGTTTTCATCAATATTATAGCTATATGAAAACCAATAATTAGATTGGTTTTCAATATATAGTAAAAGACATGCTCAGATATAAAAGTAAGGGAAAATATGAATGGTTATGTAGAAGTGTCTCATCTTCCGAAATGGCCACATCCTCAACAAGCAAGTACTTACCACTACTCAAAGTAGACATATCATGGCTCTATTAGATTCAAGATATGATATTTTTATCTTCATAAACAAGTCAAATGAAAGATGGCGTAGAATCCCAAGATGGAGATCTGGTGGTCGAAGAAAGTAGATGGAGCATTTAATAGATTTTTAGGTTACCTAAGGTTTATTCTTCGTAATATGATCATGAATCATCATCGTAAGACACTTTCTTATCCTCTAGTGTATTGCTCATCTAATGAGAAGATTTAGGGACTATTGAGACAAATGAAATCTATCTTATTTGTAATGTATTAACCTTAATATCATTGAAAGATGGTGATAGATCATTTAATGATTTGAATTGATGTGTTCCCTCTTCTCTCTTCTCCATTTCTCTATATTACCCATTCTTTCTCATTTTTTAAATTTCTCTATCAGATTCTAGACTCTCACAAGGATTCTTTTATCTTTAAGAGCATGAAACTCTCATTTCATAAGGCTAGACCCTGCCAAAAATTGTAAAAATTAGCTTTCTATTTAATAAAGACTTTATTTACCTATCTCTTGAATTTGATGAATGTTTAGTAAGTTTGTGCATGATGTCCTTGTGAAGGATATTCTTCCATATCCATTGTCCTTCTTGCTTATCTCTTTTAAGATGTTTGCAAGTTAGTTGAAGGTATTCATTAGTGTTATTTATACCATTGATGTAAGCTCTATGTGAGTCTTAAAATTTCTCTTTGTTTTCATTCATTTATTCCTAAACCTAGATTATGAAATACTTATGTAGTTAGCTATATTATGAGATTGTGTGAGCTAGTATTGTGTTATGTTAATCAAGTGTGGGTTAAAGCATATGAGAGCCTCATCTTAATTTAGTTCATCAAATTTTAGCCTTTTTAGGATCTCTTTCACCCTTTCTAACCTTTTACGCTATAGTATCATTAGTTGACATGATTCATTAGAAGTAAGCCAACTTTGTCTAAAGGTTCAACCTCTTCATAGGTTACCCATAACCTGGGGTTGTTCCCATAATGTAGCTCAATTGGAGAGATCCTGAAGAATCCTCTCCAAGGGTACAAATTGACACTAAAACAATACCAATAGAATAGAGTAGAGTACAAAAGAGTTTAAATAACGTTTTCCATGTGAAAGAGTATGAAAGATATTCAAAATTAGAACAAATTATTGAATAATCTATTAACATAATTATATGCAAATTTTCCTTGCATTTTAACAACATTAAAAAACTAAAAATATGTAAGATGTAAAATTTTGAACAATATATGTTTATATATTATACACACAAAATCTATAAAGGCATAAAAATGTGAACACAATATAATATTTAAGTTCAATGCCATATAGGGATATATACCATGTCAAATAATTATACATCCATCCATATAGGCATACAATAAAATATCATAAAAAAACATCTCCTAATCATCAAAATACATTGCTCTCTTTCCACTTCTTATTGAAGCCTCTCCCATAGATGTCTTAATTATAATTGAAGGTCTTTAATCAGATTGACTATGTGTCCTCTTCGGCTCCAAACTCGCTTGTAGCTCCAACTGTTCATAAATAAATATTTTAATAAATTGTACATGATGTAACAACATTCTAAAAAACTTAACATGTTAAATTTTTAAAATCAAATAAAAACTATTCATATGTGCATTTACCATAAGCTGGTTGTAATGGTAAATTTGAGACTAGTGCTTAATAGGGTTGATTATAGGTTCACATTGGTGAACAAGAGTGTGAAATAGATCACGACTATGAGTTGGTGAATTTCTCTTGATGATGGAAGGTGTAGGTCCCTATAAATGTGTACATACATACAAAATAAAAAGTCAAAATTAACTCATAAACTAAATCATTGAAATATAATATGAGAAATTAAAAATTAAATTATCTAACTGTACAATGACACCTTTGATAATAATCTTGATAGGACTAGAAAACATCACTAAAGGAGTCTATGTAGACAATTCTTTTATGCATTATCTATTTGCATAAGTATAGAGGATAATTACAAAACACTTGTGCATATTTACAATTAAACATTATTTAATATATAAATAGATCACATACCTCAAAGAGTTGTGTAGATGAAATTGAAACATCAACACCTACATTTGTTTCCTCCCTAATAGATGATAAAGTGTCTTATGTGGTCATCAACTGAAAATTATAAATGTCATTTTTAGTCTCTTACAAATACACATAGACATATACACATATATGTACAAAGAACAATAAAATTAAGTATCATTATAAATTACTTCCATATAGTTATAAACTGTAGGCACACTCTAAGCAAAACACATGCTCATCTGGAAACCAAAAACATGGTGTAACATAAATATAGTTCATATACATAAAATTACCTTTTAAATTATACAAATATTTTAAATTTAACAATATTGACATTTTTTTAATGTGTAAACTATTAAACATACTTTGGAAGTGTTAGGCAAGGTGACCAGATGAAATGTAGATGGCCAAAACATAGACATATTGATACCATCTAGGCCCATGGAAAAGCCACTGTGTGTAATACATGAAACCTTCCTTGTCTTCATCGGGTCTAATG
>JARHVA010003311.1:547500-577500 GCA_037957365.1 Torreya grandis | reverse complement strand
ACTATTAAGAAAAATAAATTTTCAAAAATGCAAAAAAAAAATAGAGGGAAAATAAATCATTCTTCCAACCAGCAGAAGAAGTGTTCTTCACTTGTTGTTTTTCTACATCACTTCATCTATACTTGTGCCTAGCTTAAGGATATCATCTGCAGTCAACCATGTTGCATCTTTAGCTGGTAGATTCTTCCACTTAGTTAGATACTGGAAGTATTCTTTGTTTCTTGTCTTTTTAATTACTTTCTTCTCTAAAATACTCTAAATTTCCTTTCGCACTTCCTTTGGTAGTTGCTGCTCCCATTGGATAACTTCATCTACCTCTGTTTCAGTTTCTTTGGTTGATTGTCATTCATCTTTGTATGTATATAAATCTTCAACATTAAAAATTGGAGAGATTCCAATCCCCTTTGGCAATTCTATTTCATATGCATTATTTGAAAACTTTCTTATTACCTTGCATGGTCCTATTTTCTTTACCTTTAGCTTGTTGTATTCTTTCTTTGGAAACCTCTCTTTTCTGAGATGAGCAAGAATAAGGTCTCCAAGACTGAAACTGACCTCTCTTCTCTTTTGATCTACCCTTAGCTTTTACTTGATGGTATTTTCTTCAAGTTTCTTCTTTACTTGTTCATGCAAATTTTGCATGGCATTGGCAAATTCTTTCGCATCAACACTCCTTGTCTCCATGCTGCTTAGATTTCTTAACTCATACATGCCTCTTGGATGCATTCCATACATGATTTGAAATGGGCTCAATCCTGTACTTCTGTTAGGAGAATCATTATAGGCAAATTCAGCTTGTGCAAGTGCAAGATCCCATTGTTTCGGATGCATACTTACCAGGCTTCTCAAGATGTTGCCCAAGCTCCTATTGACAACTTCTATTTGGCCATCCATTTGAGGATGATAGGCTAAACTGAAACTTAGTTGTGTTCCCAATTTATTCCATAAGGTTCTCCAAAAATGTCCAACAAATTTGGTGTCCCTGTCAGAAATAATACTTCTAGGCAATCCATGCAATCTAACAATATCCTGGAAGAATAGATTAGCTATGTGAGTAGCATCACTTATTTTAAAACATGGAATAAAGTGAGCCATCTTTGAAAACATATCTACCACAACAAATATGGAATCATGGCCTTTTTGAGTTCTTGGCAAACCAAGTACAAAATCCATGCTTATTGAATCCCAAGGCCTATTTGGAATGGGTAGTGGCTGGTACAAACCTATGTTTTGACTGCTTCCCTTAGCATATTGGCATATTTTACACCTTTCAACAAATTTATTAACATCAATACTCATACCTGGCCAATATTAGTGAGCACTCAATTGTGCTAATGTCTTGTTCTGCCCAAAATGTCCTGATAAGCTGCCACTATGTTTTTCCTTCAACAAATTCTCCCTCATGGAACTCTTGGGAATGCAAAGCTGGCTGCCTCTAAACAGAAGACCCTCTTGGACCATGAAATCTATCCAAGGACTTCTTTCAACCCCCACTGGATTCATGCAAGCCTCATATGGTTCCTTGAAGTCTGGATCTTCCTTATATAGCTCTTTTAAATCTTCGAATCCCGCAATGCTTACTTGAGATTCTTGTATGATCAGATTTCCCCTGCTTAAGGCATCTGCAACCTTGTTAGATTGTCCTTTCTTGTGTTTAATAGTGAATGTGAAACTTTGTAAAAATTCAATCCATTTAACATGCTTTTGATTCAACTTATTCTGATTGCTAATGAACTGTAAAGCATAATTGTCAGTGAATAAAACAAATTCTTTAGGCAAAAGATAATGCCTCCACTTCTTCAAAGCTTGTACAAGAGCATAAAATTCTTGATCATAAGTTGAATATTTATTCTTAGCATCACTTAACTTCTCACTAAAGTATGCTATAGGCTTCCCATCTTGACTTAAAACAATGCCTATTGCAGTTCCACTAGCATCACATTCTACTTGAAAAAGCTTATTAAAATCAAGTAAGGTCAAGATTGGCTCTTCAGTTACCTTTTTTTTCAACAATTTCAAACTCTTATCAGCAGCCTCAATCCAACAAAAACTTCTTTTATCACCCTTGATTGTATCTATCATTGGAGCAACAATTCCACTAAAATTTCTTATGAATTTCCTATAGAAGCTAGCCAAACCGTGAAATCTTCTTACCTCATATGTGCTCCTGGGTGTAGGCCACTCAAGTATGGATTTAATCTTTTCCTTATCCATCTTCAATCCTTCTTTTGAAATCACAAATCCCAAATATATCAACTCTGTTTTCAGAAAACTACACTTTTTGACATTGATTAGTAACTTCTCCTTATGTAGTTTATTCAACACCATCCTCAAATGTTTCAAATGATCTTCTTTAGTTTGACTAAACACCAAAATATCATCCAAATACACTATCACAAACTTACCAGTGAACTCCTTCAGCAATTCATTCATCAGCCTCATGAAGGTGCTTGGTGCATTGGTTAGTCCAAATGGCATAACTAACCACTCATAGAGTCCATCATTAGTCTTGAAGGCTGTTTTCCATTCATCCCCTTCTCTTATCCTAATCTGATGGTAACCACTTTTCAAATCTATCTTAGAGAAATATGTAGCTCCACTTAAACAATCAAGTAAATCATCAATCCTTGGCAATGGAAATCTATACCTGATAGTAATCTTGTTGATTGCTCTAGAGTCTGTACACATTCTCCAACTCCCATATTTCTTAGGACTCAATACTGTAGGGACAGCACAAGGACTTAAACTTTCTCTTACCAATCCGTTGTCTAACAATTCTTGAACTTGATGTTTGATCTCTTCATTCTCCTTTGGTGTCAATCTCTAGGTAGCCTTGTTTGGAATATTTGCTCCTGGAATCAAGTCTATGTGATGGCTAATACTTCTCAATGGTGGTAACTCATCATGTAAATCATCTAACACAATGTCAATGTATTCATTCAACATATCTTGAATCTCTAATGGCAAATCAATCAACTTAGTACTAGTGACTACACTCCTTGGCTTACCAATTACAGCAAAGTTTACCTCTTCTTTCTTCATTTGATGTAGAAATTCTTTGCCACTTACTATCAAAACTTTAGAATTATATCCAACAACAGCAGCAGCCTCTTCTTTCAATGGTGTAAGTGTATGCTTGATCCCATCCTTTTCAAACATGTATGCATTCTGCCTTCCGTCATGTATGGCCTTCCTATCAAATTGCCAAGGCCTTCCAAGCAAGATATGACATACATCCATGGGCATGACATCACACAAAATATGATCCTTATATGTTCCTATCTAAATATCTACTTTGCATTGTTCACATACCAGAAGTTTGTGTCCTTTTTGTAGCCAAGAGACTTGATAAGGTGTGGGATGTACCTCCTTCTTCAAGCCTAGTTTCTCCACCATCTCAGTTGACACAAGATTGTCAGTACTTCCGCTGTCAATAATGACCTTACAGCATTTCCCCTTACTCTTACATGTGGTTCTAAATAAAGTTTTTCTTTGAGGTGGTTCTACAACTTCTTTATTTGGCTTTAACAATATTCTTTTCATCAAAAGAGACGCACCTTCTTCTGGAGTATCTTCAAAAGCTGCTGTAACTTCTGCATTTTGTTTTTCACCTTCAGTCACATGTACACCTCTCTCATGGCTGGTATAAGGGTTCTCTGGACACTCATATGCCCTTTGTTCTGCATACTTTCTGCATTTAAAGCATTTTCCCATGAATCTTCCTCTTCCTCTTTGATATCCTTGGTATGGTCTTCTTCCTCTTGGTGTATAGCTGCCTCTTGAACTTTGTGAGCTGCTGGCCTCTTCATGAGATGTTTGCAGCTGTCTTCTACCTCCTTGAAATCCTCTACCTCTACTGAACTTGCCCCTTCCTCTTGAGAAGGATGTTTGTTTTCTTGCAATCTTCTTCTCAGCTTTCAAGGCAAATTGATATGCCTCCTCAACTGTCTTAGGAATGAGAAGACTAATTTCATCTTGAATGGCAAATTTCAAGCCATTGGTGTATCTGGCTACCTTCTCTGTGTCATCCTCAATATGACCTGATCTTATAGTCAACCTATAAAACTCTTCAGTGTATTCTTTCACAGACAATTCTTTTTGCTTCAAATTTTGTAATTGCTTAAAAAGATTTGCTTGATAATCTTTAGGCATAAACTTACCTTTCATTTTTGCTACCATTCTATCCCAGCTTCTGATCTTTGGCTTTCCTTTCCTTCTTCTTTCTTCTTGCACTCCATCCCACCACAGGGATGCATGTTTCTTTAGCCTTGTCATGGCATACTTGACTTTCTTTTCTTCTTCTTCAATTCCTTCATACTCAAAATATTTGTCTAATGCATTAATCCAATCAATTAATTCTTCGACATTCAAATTACCTTCATACATTGGAACCTCCATTTTTGGCTTTGTGTTCACCTTCATCATGGCTTTGATCAACCTCTCTTCAGCTATTTCTTCTTCCACCACCAATTCATCTTTTGGTGGCTCCTCTTCTCTGTCACTGACTTCACCCATGTCAGTGCCTCTTCTTTGAGCCATCTCCAGGTCTTGCAGCCTAGCTGTCAGGTTCCTAATCTCCTCTGCCAGTGCAACCTATCCTCTAGGTCACCTTCCTCCAGCTCTACCTCTATTCATGATTCTCATGGCCATCTTGCTTTCTGTTCACAAATCTGGTTCTGTTTCTCTTTGGCTTGGATCACAATCCCTTCTGCTCTGATACCAAATGATGAGCCACAAACTACTTGCAACACACAGGCTATACTGAAAATTTTAGCAAACTTTTAATTTATAAGCAGGAAGCCTCAAATGGCAGGCATAAAACATTTATTTTGAACAATTCTTTCTTCTTTTCACAAAATATCACTTTGAAATTTCAGCAATTTCATTACAGAGGAGTAATGTGTATCTTAACCCGAATAGGATTCGAACCAGAAAACTAATTCTTCCACATTCAAAAATCAATATGGATTGAAGAACTCTTCACAGCTATTATACAAAGAAAACTAAAGATAGAGCTCGAAATATCCACAAGGGAAACAAGCGGAGGAGAGAGAGTAGCATTTCGTTGGTTTTATCAAATTTTAAAGGGTCCAACATACATTTCCATTGGCTGAAGTTATGTTTACTTTGTTGGGGTGCCCAGAAATTACAACAATGTATTTGGTAAAAACAAAACTACGGCCCAACTTTCTTAATTCAACGCATTGAGTGCCCAAAACAGGTTTAATACGGCCCAAAATTTGTAACAATGTAAACAAAACTACGACGCAGAATTTGAATTAACACAATGAGTCAGCATTTAGAATGCCCAGCATATGGAATGCCTAGGATAGGCTATGAACTTCACAATGACTATAGACAATATGGCGGCCTAGCCAGCATAGCAACACCCAAATCACATTAAAATCAATGCTTTGAAAGTTGTCCAATAGAATAGTAGCACCCAGCAGAAATTGCAATGCCCTTGCACATATTCGGGTTCAAAAAACAAATGATTCCATTAAAGAAGAGCTCACATTTATTAATATGTCAACAAATACACACCTGGTGTTGGTCCTACGCTTCCAGTCTTCTTTCCACACCTTTCTTCTCTTTTTACACTTACATTTTATTAATCAAACAGGAATATATACAACTTTGTTTGGTCTACCAATTACAGATCCTTCTCCCCTGCGCCTTTTTTTTTCAATTGCCAACACCTATCCCCTGTTTTTGCCAAAAATCTTTATAAAACCATAAAATGTTTTTGTTTTTTTTACACACACACTTATACACATACCCAAAAAAAACTTTGTTCCTAACATAGCTACTTTGTTTAATCCTGGGCTGGGCGCAACAATATGCCCAAAATGCACAAAAACAGTCTTCTAAGATAAGAAGATTCCAAAACAACTAACTACTCTCCCTATAGGCTGTTTTTTTTTTTTTTTTTGTAGGCTTAAAGACTATTAAGAAAAATAAGTTTTCAAAAATGCAAAAACAAAGCTGAAGGAAAATAAATCAACTAGCTTTTAGAGTGATGCTCCTGCATCATTTTATGTATGTATGTATGTATAAAATATATACACACACACATACATACATACATACTACACACACACACACACACACACAAAGAGAGAGAGAGAGAGAGAGAGAGAGAGAGAGAGAGAGAGAGAGAGAGAGAGAGAGAGAGAGAGAGAGAGAGAGAGAGAGAGAGAGAGATGGTGTCATGTACCAATCCAAAGTGTTCAACCATAAATAGATAGATATATAGGTAAGGTCTATAATATCACTTATATATATATATATATATATATATATATATATATATATATATATATATATATATATATATATATTTATATATAGTGGAGGCCCTATATATCTAATATAATATGAAAATTGACTCAGACCATATCTATCTCAGATCACATCTCCCTACCCTATCTATATATCCTATACCAAATACTAATCTTTATATATGTAAATATATGTATAGGATATCGATCTGAGCACCCTAAATGATCTATATGATATGGGAAGGTTCCATATAGATATATAGGAACATGGATAGATCTCAGATAGATATATAGGTATATGGATTGAGATGTGTGGTCTTAGATATGTGTGTGGTCTAGAGCCCAAATAGTTAGATATATAGATGGATAAATAGGCATCTATCTTATGGATGGATGTGGTCTCAATTATGGGTGTGGTGTGAGTCCCTAATATATATATATATATATATATATATATATATATATATATATATATATATATATATATATATATATATATATATATATATATATATATATATATATCAGATCATCCCCCCCAATCTTAAAATTTTATACGATACTGGTTTGACCCATATACATATAAGGAGTCCCAAATTGATATGTAGGTAGATGGATATGTCTTTATCATATGTGTATATATGTGGGTATCTTCTCTATCTAGGCACGGAGGGCCCTATAGATTGACTAATGACCCCATATCTCTCTATCTAGTAATGACCTCCAACTACTATAACTATCATATAGGAGCTTCGAGGAGACGATTAAGCCTCAAGAATCAATGACCACTATAGTATTAAGTGTCCTAATCATTTATTTATAATAATAAAAATTTAATTATATATATATATATATATATAATTAATTAATTAAATTTTTATTATTATAAATAAATGATTATGACACTTAATACTATAGTGGTCATTGATTCTTGAGGCTTAATCGTCTCCTCGAAGCTCCTATATGATAGTTATAGTAGTTGGAGGTGATTACTAGATAGAGAGATATGGGGTCATTAGTCAATCTATAGGGCCCTCCGTGCCCTAGATAGAGAAGATACCCACATATATACACATATGATAAAGACATATCCATCTACCTACATATCAATTTATGACTCCTTATATGTATATGGGTCAAACCAATATCATATAAAATTTTAAGATGGGGAGTGATCTGATTAATTATATATATATATATATATTAGGGACTCACACCACACACATTTTTGAGACCACATCCATCCATATGATAGACGCCTATTTAACCATCTATATATCTAACTATTTGGGCTCTAGACCACACACATATCTAAGACCACACATCTCCATCCATATACCTATATGTCTATCTAAAATCTATCCATGTTCCTATATATCTATATGGAACCTCCCCATACCATATAGATCATTTAGGGTGCTCAGATC
Organism: Torreya grandis; assembly: GCA_037957365.1. Taxonomy (NCBI): domain Eukaryota; kingdom Viridiplantae; phylum Streptophyta; class Pinopsida; order Cupressales; family Taxaceae; genus Torreya; species Torreya grandis. The sequence continues at coordinate 569,792 of JARHVA010003311.1, read as the reverse complement.
GATATCCTATACATATATTTGCATATATAAAGATTATTATTCGGTATAGGATATATAGATAGGGTAGGGAGATGTGCTCTGAGATAGATAGGGTCTGAGTCAATTTTCCAATTAGATTAGATATATAGGGCCTCCACTATATATATAAGTAATATGATAGACCTTACCTATCTATCTATCTATCTATCTATCTATCTATCTATCTATCTATCTATCTATCTATCTATCTATCTATCTATCTATCTATCTATCTATCTATCTATCTGTCTGTCTGTCTGTGTGTCTGTCTATTTGCCTATCTATCTATCTATCTATCTATCTATCTATCTATCTATCTATCTATCTATCTATCTATCTATCTATGGTTGAACACTTTGGATTGGTACACGACACCATCTCTCTCTCTCTCTCTCTCTCTCTCTCTCTCTCTCTCTCTCTCTCTCTCTCTCTCTCTCTCTCTCTCTCTCTCTCTCTCTCTCTGTGTGTGTGTGTGTGTGTGTGTGTGTGTGTGTGTGTGTGTGTGTGTGTGTGTGTGTGTGTATATTTTATACATACATAAAATATATATACACACATATTATATGTACATATATTATATGTGTGTGTGTATACATACATACTCTATATACTCATACATGTGTGTGTGTGTTTGTGTGTTGTATATATAGTATGCATTTATGTATATATGTATGTGTATATATATATGTATATATGTTTATATAATTTTTATATATGTGTATATGTGTATTTATATATGTGTATATATTACACACACAAACACATGGAATCACACTTGACCATCCCAATGAATGTTAGATTAGCCATGCCTTAGTATTCATGTGCAACATATTTGCATCTTGTGATGCCATGCTTGAACACCTCAATAATTCCTGCACATCTGACCCAAATTTATTTTGATCACTTACCTGACTAGACACACATGTAAAGTTTAATGGCATTTGCATATGTGAATCTTATATGTGGCTTCCACAAAAATATTGAAGTGTCTTAGTAAATGATTGAAACAAGTAAAATCTCAATGAACATAAATTTTTCTTTGAGGTATTTTTTAGACATAAATTGTCATAACGACTCTATGTTTGAAATTTTTTTGGGGGTCAAAGAGTTTGATAAAAACATTCAAAATCCTTTTTGTTTAGGTTGTGCATGATTATACTGTGAGGGATCAAATTTCCATAGAAATTGGTGGGGATTTGAACCCTTATCCATTAAATATTTTTTTTTCTTTTCATTAAACCATGGAGAAAAATTAGATTATGTAATTCAAATCCACATCATCTAACGTGTAAGCATTTCTAATATAAAATTACTATCCACAAATAATCATATAGTTAACATTATTAAAGAGAAAATTGTATTTTAATAGAGTGACTTTACCATCATGAAGAAATGTATATTTATTTTATTGGGATTTTTTTTATAGACACCCCTATAGTGTGAGAATTAAATATAGCACCCATGTTTGCTACCTTAGACTAATTGCAAACTAACCACCCTTTATGTTAACTAATGACACCTTTACAACATAATTCACATTATATAACCAATAAATCCTCCTTACGCTCCCATTTGGAATGCACTTTATAGAAGTTTCAATACTCACTTTGACCACATTAAAAATGACAATATATACTCTATAACCTCTATGTATAACACCCAAATCAATATCATTACATTTTGTATTGTATTTGCACATTGGACGTGGATTCCTTCCATAATCAAATAGAAAATAGTCAATAGAATATACCACCACCTTTCAAGTAACAAACACCTCTGTAATGAGCATAGGGTATGTAAATCAAGCAAATGCTTTAAATTTAGGGCATGTGTATTATATTCTCCCTTAGTATACGATATCAAATGAAATACCCTATCATTTCTCCTCATCATCACCACCTAGCTCACATTGAAATATTTTTATCTTCTAAATGACTAAACATTGGTTCAAAACCAAATGGACATGGTTATAGTGGTTAAACTCTAAAACCTCTATGTATTTCATCCACATTAGTCTCATTGCATTATTGGTTGGATCCACACATCAAATGTGGATTCCTTCGATAATCAAATAGAAAATAGTTAATAAAATATACCACCAATTTTCAAGTTACAAACATCTTTGTAATGAGTGGAGGGTATGTAAATTGAATAATTACCTTGAATTCAGGGCATGTGTGTTGTATAGGCCCCCTAGTGTATGATATCACATGAAATACCCTATCATTTCTCCTCATCATTACTACCCAAATCACTTTGAAATATTTTTATCGTCTAAATGACTATACATTGGTTCAAACCCAAACAGACACAAATGCAATCTCTCATGAAATATGGATGACACATTTCACTTTAATAAGATTTGGAATTGAGATGTTTATGATTATTGGTGTAGATCATGCTTAAGTAAAATATGGAAATAATTTTAATTCAACTACATAACATTGAATTCCCCGATGAATGTCTAAGAAAAATAATAAAAAATGTTCAGAGTGTGTACAACTTCAATCTTGATATTGATTGCATGTAGCCATGTCCACATAAAAATTTTATCCCAATTCCAAACCTAATCCATTGTAACAAAAATAATTTCATTATAATCACCAATACAAAACTTGATAAGACATTAATAGTTAGAACATGGGATATTGTAGTTGGAAATGATTTGGTAGATATATATGTAAAATGTGGAAGCATACACAAGACACATGAGTTGTTTGACATAATGCCTAAAAAAATGTGATTTCAAGAAATTCCATGGTTTTAGGATATACATGAAATGGTTTCATTGATAAGGATTTAGGCTTTCAAAATAAATGTGTTGACCAAATGTCATCTATTTGAGTGGCATGTTTGTAGCATATGCATAAATTTATAGTCTTCCATATCATTTTTGCTGGGCTTGTTTACATTTGAGCTCTCATATTACATAACTTGGGGATGGACTATAAAAAACCATCAATTTATATGGGTAGTTCATGCATAACATAAACATATCACCTTTTCTCTTGAGAAGGATATGTATCTATAATAATGTTCTTCCTAGAGTTTTTTGAGTCAAACTAGGGATCAAGGATTGGTCATTCCTAACTAGGTGCCTCATATTACCACTATCTATGCACCATTGTGGTACTTTATATTATTATCCTTCTTATTATTATTTGTAAATATGTGAATTTTTTTAGCCAAGACTTCATTCTTTTATCCAATAGGTCATGTGATCGAACCCGCTTAGCTCCAATATCTTCCATTTGAAAATGAGTTAATATGAAGGAAAGTATGTTTCCTCCTCAAAATGGAATAGATGTTGGTGTGATCCAAATCATGCAAGGGATACAATGGTTTTAATTCCATATACCAACATTCTAGTATTGATTACACTGTATATAGATTAACCTGTTCACCCACTTCAATGATGAGGGCTGAAATCATGGGAAGAAAATAATTATTGGGTTGACTAAAGATGAAATTTGGATGATGCAAAAGAAGAGGAATAACATAAATGAGATGATGATAAGGATGCATAGGATAAGGAAGAAAATGATGATGAAAATAAAGTAATGAATCCAAAAGGATGTAGTAATTCTAAATACATAATTTTACAAATAATTATTGACCAAAAGATCAAATGTTATTATAATGTGTCATTAATTATTCAATGCAATAAATATGAGTATTTAAATAAATAAAAACTCATGGACAAATTTGTTATGCAAAACTAAATAACTAATAAAATAAAAAAGATGTTTAAGCATGATAACCTAAATATATTTCCCCACCAGCTGTTTCATCACATTCTTGATTCGATCTGCACATCTAACATCATGTCTTTACGTAATCAAATATAAAATAGTCAATAAAATATGCCACCATCACACAAGCTACACATAACTACCCTGAAGTTGGGGCATATTTATGATATGGGTCCTTTGGTGTATGATATCACAACCTGATTAAAACCAAGGGATTTGTAATTTTGACCTAAATATTGGGTAAAGGTGCTATCTCTTTCCATGAAGAATGCAAGCCATTATATACTAAAGGATTGCATGATGATTCAGATCCTATTGATCTACTCTCATAATTAATTTACATGAACTTATTATAATATTCAAATGCTTTCTTACAGAGCTTGTAAGCAGTAAAATATTTCAAGGTGAGTTGGATGATGATGGTGAAAAGAAATAGCAAGTTGTTAGTTATGGGTTTCAAGTGAGGTATAATTATTGATTTACATTCTTTCGCTTTACAAAACCACTCATGCACAAACACAGACACACACACAATTTTAGTTATTATATAAATAATATATACTATAATATTTTTTATATTAAAAATTATATATATATATATATATATATATATATATATATATACATCAAAATTGTGTAAAAAATCATAATGGGTGAAGTTAATTAGAAAAGGAGGAATAGTAGAGTTTTATAGACATAAGATGCCAAAAAATTGTAGATAAAAATTAGATGAACAATATAGAAATAGGGTAATGCCTAATGCCACACCATAAATATTTGTTGAGCTACTTACATAATACTTATTTTGTTGTTTAGTCTGACTTGTATTGTAATCTAATGAAAGGCAAGCAATGAAATAAAATCTCACAAGAGACACATTGATGATGATGAGGACTGCACCAACTCTGCCATGACTAATTGCTATGATACTTACCCAATAACTTTGCTAATTAAAAACTTGTCTCATAACACGAGGTTTAACTTTTGCACTGAATTTTTCATTTCTTCTTTTTTATTTTAATTTCATATATTTCAATATTTTAATATAATATATATTGCTATTATATATTAAAATTTATTATTTTATATTATATTATATGTTATATTTTAATATATTATTTTATTATTAAAAAAATATATATATAGTAGTTGAAAGAAGTCCTTTATTTAACGCCAAAGAACATTTTCCCTCTAGCATTCTTAACATACGTTCGTTTCACGCACAGATTAATCATATGATCATAACTATGATGTAAAAGATTTCTTGGTTTTGTCGTGAATCAGAACAAATTTTAATGATGCAATGTGTCATAACAGTCAGTTTACGGGCAAAACATGGAGACACTTGTACCCAATGAACCTTTAAACTATGGATGTCATTACTAATAAGGATTTCATATTTGAAATCATCCAAAGGAACCCACCTGCCTTCCTTGGTAGCTCCACCTAGGCCACATGGTTAATAAACCAGAAACTGCCTTTAATTGAAATGGTAACCTTTTTGGCTGTCTTTCTTCATTTTCAACTAAATATATTATTGTGTTTGTTGGGCATGCGAGGCTGTAAAATTTATAATGGCAAATTCCAGCTACAAATGATACGATCGATTGGAGTTTTTCTACCATCTTCCCATTGACAATAGATATTCCTTGGAGTATTTCTAATGGTACCCTCCTTTCTATTTAAACTAATGATATTAAGGGGGAGGAAGATGTTGAGCGAAAAATATTGTTAGCCAACTTGAGGCTTAGTTGGATTCTTATATATAGAAGAACAAAGCATGCTATGAATCTTTCTAGTTGGAGACCTCTAGAAGTGCAAAAACGTGATTGGGGTCGTGAAAATTATTTTAGATTATGGCTTAGGTCCATTATACCTTCTCATAATGGTTTGCGTCTAAACTTAGTTGCATGTAATATTCTACTGATGTAAAATTATAGCCATAAATTTACAGATAAATGCGGTTAGTATGCAGTTGGAGGACATGATGAAGTCGTTAAAATAAAGAAACCTTACACAGGAAATGGAAAATAATGTCATCTACCCTTACAAAATAAATTAATTTGATGGTAATTATGGAAAACACATTATATATTGCATATCTTATAAATATGTGTTTTGAGTTTTGCTATAGAAATTACTAACATTTTCCATTTCTTTTTTGTGCTGATGGATTAAATTGTACTGGAAAGGCATTAAACTAACTATTATTTCATAAGGCCAGCTATTATGTCATCAGACCCTTAAAAGATTCTTAAAACTTTGGTGTAGGCAATCAATTCAATAATATATGTGAAACTATAAAATAAAAAAGAAAAAAATAGTCAGTCGGACATAGCTCATATGTAAAAATTTTAAGCCTTGTGATTACAAGAGTTTATTCCTCGCTATGGCAAAGCATATACCGACATGTCTGCAGACTACTTTCACCACCATCAGCCTCTCACGTTCCAGCGGACTCAACTTCAATCCTTCCTGCATCAGTTGAAAACTTGAAATGCACAAAGTTATAGAAAGGATTCAAACATATATAGATTTACAACGTGGGTTGAGAGCCTTTAAATGCAATTCACCCACCCTCGCAATTGCTGGATTTGTCATTAATCACAAGTCAGCAAAAAAATGTCGATAGGATATTTTTATGGAGTGGAGGTATAGTGTATAATAATGAGCCTACATCGTTTGATAATTTAGTGCTATGAAATAACCCTTATGGGAAACTCGCCCTCTGGAACAGCTGAGCATCTTCCACCAAAATAGAAATAGAAAACAATGCAGGTAAGCCCTGCCTACATATGTCTGTAGATGATGGGCGAAAAAAACAATTATGTTTACAGGGTGTATGTGAGAGAAATCTTTACATACTTTAACAAAATAGATTGCCTCCGACATAATATACATTTCTTACGGTTTGAGTTACAGAGAGTGGTACATAGAATTTTAAAAAAAAAGATTTAAAACACATGGAGCTATGAAAATAATTATAAAATATATACGGTGGCTTCAACTTATTAGATTTATTAAAATTGATTTAAAATTTAAAAATATAAATCAAAAAATAGAATTGTAAAATTATATTTTTACATTTTATCTTCTTATATTTAAGATTTACTATAGTAACTATATAACTTGTGTTTGGTTTTTAAACTCACACTACTTTATAACCTTACAAATTATATATAAAATATAACACATATGTAATATAATACATACACGTTATACCGTTTCTGCATTTTAGTACATTTTCACTTTAGGTTAGATAATTACTAAACAAAAAAATAAAAAATATTATATTTTAATTTTAAAATGATTTACTCGTGCTAATATAAAATTTTATTTTGACAAAAATATGTTCATTTTGTGACCCCAACTTTATACACTTATCGAATTGAATATAAGAATATGATGATATCAAATAAAGACTTAAGTTATATATATATATATATATATATATATATATATATATATATATATATATATATATATATATGACCGAAGGTATATTACAAGCATAAGAGAAGATAAAACTTGTTGGCAGTGACTCTTTGAAAGAATGATAAAGCTTTAATATAAGTATCTAAGTAATCTATGACCTTTATTTTTAAAAAAATTAATTGTTTGTTTGTTTCTTTAAATTATAAAATTTTAAGCTAGTTCAAAATATAACAGTAAAGGAGATAGAATATTGTTAAATAGGAAATATTTCATTTACAAAAATCTATGGCAAAGTCAAAAAATTAAATTAAATTATAAGAAAATAAAAATAGCATAATTATAACAAATTTGAGACGATTTTTAGAAAGTAAAAAAAAAGAAGGTTTATATATATATATATATATATATATATATATAGGTAATATTAGGAAAATACTTGGGAACATAAAAAATATGTTAAATGAGAGTTTTCATTTATAAATTTAAATAAAATTTTAAATATTAGGTTAATTTAGATAAATAAATAAAACTGTAGGGGACATTAAGTTAAATCTGAAGAAATAAGGAAAAAAAATGGAAAATTAAGGGAATTGAGGAAAATTTAAGAAAACAAGAATTTGGAATTTTTTATAAAAATTAGGAAGAAATTAAGGCAAGTTTAATAAATTAGGGAAAATTTTAAAATATTATGAAAAATAAGAGTTAATTAAAGCGTCATCAAAATTTACTAAAAACAAAGAGAATTTTTAAAAACTTAAAGTAATTTAAGGAAGTTTTAAAAAATAAAGGAAAGTTAAGGAAAATTTCAAAAAATATTGCTAATCAGGTAAAATTTTAAAAATTCAACAAAATTTGTGGGATTCAATAAATTTATGATTTTTAAAAAAGATTATGTTATTTTTTTCATATTATGAAAAATTCAACAAATTTAGTGTAAAAATGAAAAATCAAAGCACAACTGAAAAATTAAGGAATAATTAATTTTATTCAACATAAATTTATATTTTGTTTATAATTTAATTTTTTGAATTTAACATATATATATATTAAATTTCTTATATTTTAATGTTGTGCATATTAATTATTTTTTAATATTATATGAACCAAATTTTTACCTTTCAATCATTTATAAGTTTTCTAGTTAAAAATTTGATCATTTGAGGAGGCTTATTGAATTTTTGGATTGTTGTAAAATTCTAGGCGTAAAAGATTCAGAAAAAAAAAGTTACAAACACATGAATTCAGCGAGGAAAAAGGTGACCAATCCCATAAATAATAGGAAATTTGAAAGAGTATGTGCCTAGTTCATAAGTTTTAGAGTTTTAAAATGTTTATAGAAATAAATGTTGGAGTTTCATGACATTAGTAATATTATATTTGAGTTTTCTAATTAGGTGAAGATTATGAGGAACATCTTCAATGTTGGCATAGAGACCACATCTATAGTCATAGATATCCTTTTCTACATAAGAAAATGACAATGAATGGAGTCCAAGAGAGACATGTACACTATTAAAATTGAATGTAAAATATATTTACAAATTATTTGGGTGGATGTTTGGAAATGGGGAACATAATTTTAGTCTAAAGGGTCATTTAATAATAATAATAATAATAATAATAATAATAATAATAATAATAATAATAATAATAATAATAATAATAATAATAACAACAACAACAACAACAACTACTTTGAGAGACAAATAATTTGAGAAACAATAATTAAGAAGATGAATTATGAAAATTTTAATGTAGTTTATATATGCATTTATAAAAATGATAGAGTACATTTTGTGAAAAAAGAAGTAGACTACATGAGTATGGAAACACATTTTTGGAGTAAACTAATGAATTTTTATATAAAATATCATATATGGATAAAGGAAATGTTGAATATGACATATATATATATATATATATATATATATATATATATTTGAAATATTGAAGATTGTTTTATATATATAAATATATAATACACACACGTTTCCTAAATAATTTTACAAGAGAAAAAGTTAAAAATTTGAAATTGCAAATATACAAACACAAAATTGAGATCTTAACCTAATAAAAATATATACATTTTTTTCAAATCATATCCAACAATGTGTGGATTTTTGAGATATAAGTGTTATATAAATTTTAGTAAAAATGAAAAGTTATTAAAATATTTATAATGATATATGCATGAACCATGTAACAAAATATTATATATATATATATATATATATATATATAAAGTTATTAAAATATTTATAATGATATATGCATGAACCATGTAACTATATATATATACACTCTCACCTACAAATTTATATATATTTTATTTAAAAAAACATTCTTCATACTCAAATATGTCCATAAAGATGGAAAAACATATTAATTTATCAAAATTAATGTTGGTTGTTGTATGACAACATTTTATACTAGCTTTGGAGGGAAAATAAAAAACATGAAATTAATATGGCTAAATAGGGCATACACACTTCTATAAAGATAATAAACACTTATATAAACATCATAACCCTTTTATAAAGAGTGGACACCATTTATGCCTTTTAGATAACGGTGTATTCACTTTACAGAAAGGTGTTCACCCTTTACATATGGGAGTGCATGATTTGTAACTGGAATATGAAATTTACAAAGGGCATACTCGATTATAAAATAGAACACACTCTTATGTAAAGAGTATGCACCCTTCTATAGAGAGTTTTGATCCTTTTATAAATTCTATGCACCCTTTATTAAAGGGAAAAATCTCATTTAGTGAATTGTTCCATTTATTTATACCACTTTTGACGGCCTATGTGCTACTTTAAAGAGTGCACATGATATTTTATCCCTAAAAAATTCTATAAAAACTTTTATATCCATTTTTTTTACACAAATATTTTTCATATTACAAGATTTGGAATATCTTTTATAGTTGAGTGTGAAAATTATTAATTTAGTTTATCTCAATTATTATAAACTCATCAATTTTTATTTTACTTGGATTGAAAATTATGACGATACCCATCTTAGATAAAATTCGATTGATCTTGTTTCTCTTTGAAACTTCTTCCAAAACTACTACCTTTAGAATTTTCAATATTTTATCTAGCCTATTCCACAATTAGAAACCATGTTTCTCAATGTCCTCATGAAAACCATGAGTGTTACTTTCATCGAGTAGAACTATTTTAGCATGATTAATTGTGAAAATTTTAGGGTGTCTAGCCTTGAAGTATATCTAATTTGGTCTTAAATAAATAAACAAAAAAAAAAATCCTTCCACCAATCTAGCAATTAACTATGCCCAAAATAGATTCATTGCCATCCAATTTTGAAGCTTCACATCCTTAATTGTTTATAATTTTATATATATATATATATATATATATATATATATATATATTTAATGCCTTCTCCATTATTATATGAGTGTTCATATCTAAAAATTTATGCATTTAAAATATTTTCCTAGCTTAAGGTTATTTACCAAGCCCTAAAATAAGTTTTGAACATACTCTATAGAATCCTTGGTAAGTTCATATCTTTTATTATGTTGACTCCATACTCTTTTCCACTACATTGTATTGTATTTCCTAAGGATCCAGGCTTGTTACCACTTTATATCGTGAATGTAGTACTACAAATACAAAATAATGTGCCAATATCTCAACAATATGACATAATATACTACTTCACTAAAGTAGTATGCAATGAAGGAAAGAGAATCTTATTATACTTCCAATAAAAAAATAAAATAGCTATTGATTAATTATAACTATTTAATATTACTAAATTTAAAATTATAATTTTATATTATATAATTTTATATACAATTAATTTAAACCTTATATATAAAAATGAAAACCATTCAAAAAAATTTAAGTAAAATATTTAATTGCAAACATAAATTAATAATTTCATGAAACAATAATTAATAAGAGATGGTGATAACACAATATAATAATAATAAAAATTTCAACATATTGTAATATAAAAATAGTTAAAATATCATAAAATCATGATTTACCTCTAAAAAAATGGATCACCATGTTTATCAACATTATCCCATCTATATTATAAAAATAGTTAAAATATCATAAAATCATGATTTACCTCTAAAAAAATGGGTCACCATGTTTATCTACATTATCCCATCTATGATCCCAACCCTAAGTAACATAACTGCCACTCACACCTCCAAAACTACCCCTAGTGTTAAAAAAACCATTGCATGAAGTTGTTTCAGGTTGTGAAGGATTTTTTAATCAATGAAAACACTAAAATTCGTGATCATACCAAGCATAGTCTTAAGCATTTTTCCACTTGCAATTTGGGACGATTTCACACTTACCCTTCATAAAATACAATGAAATAAATCTTAAAAATATGATAAATTAAATAATTGAAACAAATACCAAAATTAAACTATATATTCCCTAAATGGGTAGATGCACAGAGTTTGGGCACCAAAAATGTGTCATTTCTAGAAAATATTTCCATTTACTACAAAGGGAAAATATCTTTAAAAAAAATAAAAATAAAAATAAAAATAAAAATAAAAATAAAAATAAAAATAAAAATAAAAATAAAAATAAAAATAAAAATAAAAATAATAAAGTTCGAATAAGAAATGGGTTGGTAATTATTTGAAGTTAATATTGTCTTTAATATTTTAAAGAGTGTACACTCTTTCGATGATGATGATGATGATGATGATGATGATGATGATACTCCCTTTGAGATCCGAAATGGCATGCACCCTTTGTATGGGTCAAAAAGGGTGTATTCCCTTTGGATCAATGTGGGAAAATCCCTTTAGGTCTTAAAAGGGTGTGTGTTCCCTTTGTGGGACAAAATTGGCATTCCCTTTAGAGAAAAAAAAATGATAAAAATATAAGCGTGTATATTACTCTCATTTTACATTATTTTCTCATGATTTGAGAGGTGAAAATAGTGGGCATGCATAATATTCTTCTCAAAACATATCCAATAAGTTTCCATATTTACATCATGGTCCCAAAAATGTTTTATTTTTTCATAAGGCATGATTAGAAATTCTTATGATATTTTGTATCATGCAATTTTTTATAATAATCACATTGCAAGGGAAACTTAAATTTAAAAATACATTTCTCTTATGAATTCATTCAACAACATAATATAGATGCTTATTTTTATAATTCTAGTTTATTTATTTGATAAACCCATTTTCCAAAGATTACATTAAAAAAAATCCAAATGAAAACCCCTAGCATTTAAACTTCACAAAATAAAAGCAAAATTATACCAATAATATAATAGAAATAAAACATAATTGGAAGTTATCATTAATATTCTATGTGATAATTCAAATAATTTTACATGAAATTCAATTTTTGATAAATATTGGGAGTCATTTGTAATGAAGTGGGAAATTTCACATCCCAACTAGATGCAATGTTACAACCAAAAAAAGTATTGAAACATTATGATTTTTATAAATTTTCATTTGAGGATATTAAAATAATAATAAAAAAATAATTGAATTGGATGCTTTGTTTCATATACCTATGACGACCAAACTGCATATGGTGAAGTAGAAAAGTCCTGCATATCTAGTTGTCTGTAAAATTCCCTCCTATTCTCTGTAAAATTCTTGTATTGCCTTATTAGGTATTCTCTATTCCCTTATTAGGTATTCTATACCTTATTATGTGAAGTAGAAAAGTCCTGAGAATAGGAGGGACTTTTCTACTTCACCACATGTATTCCCTCCTAGGAAATTTAATGTTCAAGTTGATATTTGTTTTAATAATTTGTATACACCATAGTTCTAGATTGCTTGCTTTATTCACCTTCTCATTCTCTGTTGATAAATAGAGACACATGAAGATAATGAGACAAAAAGTGAAATTTTTTATATCTATCTTTGTTAATCTCCGTCCATTTTTTCTCCCTCTCACTCTTTCTCTCCCTCTTCATCACTACTCTTCTTACTTTGTGTTCCTCTATTTCTATGTTTTTATGTACAGGGAGTAAAATTAATCTATCTTAAATAATTTTTTTTAAATTATTTAATTAATTTATATATATATATATATATATATATATATATATATATATATATATATATATATATATATATATATTTATGAATTTTGTATAGATGTACCCTATATAGACTAAAACACTCTAAAGACAATCATGAAAATAACATTAAATTCCCTCCTATTCTCTAGATATCTTTATGTAGAATGAATAATTTAAATTTATGTTAAATTAGTTTTAATTTCAATTGATTCATAATTGACATATTTGATTCTTTTAATATATATATGATGATATATGTTATTGATACAATGCTTGGATCATATCAACCTATGATGGATATTGTAGTTTTGTCACAAGATAAAATATCTACCCAATACCACCTGAGTCATAGATAGCTACTAATGAGAACACATAGTAACAATTTATTTATCAACCTCAAATAGATTTGATACTCTAAATCATATTTATATTTGTATGCACATATCTAACCCTATATGTATGCTCCATATGGATTTCCATCACTAATTTATTTGAGGTCACACAACCCTAATCACCCATTTACATAGATTGTGGTGAGTCTAGAATCACCTTGTTGATTTATTTTTGTTAACAACTCTACCATCTTCCATACATCATTTTAGTGCATTATGTTTTAATATCTATGTTTTGCATCCAAAACAATATTATAAGGTTTTATCATAGACATTTCATCCTTCATATGTTGAGAAGATATTCTCTCTATAATGAGAGAACCAACAACCTAGGTTCTAAATCTATCATGTTGAGGAGAAATTTAGTTTGGAGAACCAAAAAATAGAAGAGATAGTTATAGTGATAGGGGTAGTTATATGTGCAATTTATTTTTCATACCAATAAGGACAATTTCAAATGCTTATATGGTCCACTTTGTATGCCTATATGGCCCATTTTAATATCTATATGGTATATATTAAATATTTATATGTCTCATTTTGTATGTCATTATGGCATAATCTAAATACACATACCTACTCTCTGACCAATCTATGTGAATCACAGACTTTTATATTTTTTTGGTACAAATTTATTTTTTATATATTATTATTTATTTTTACTATTATATATTACCCTCATTGTAATTATTCATAAATTAACAAGTTTTCAAATCATTATTTAGCCAATGAATGGATGAATAATGTCTAGCTTTCATGATTATTTTTTAGAAACTATGTTTAGAAAAAAGAGAATAATTATAGCATACTTCTATCAACTTGAGAAATTATTTGTAATGGTTTTTATGACATGTATATTTAAAATAAAAGAACTTTGAAACATGAAGTAAACTCATACATGTGAAATGTAAACACCTAAAGTTGCACGGTGAAATCCTATAAACACCCAATAAATGGTTCTATTCCATTGACCCCCCTGTCTAACCCTCATTTTCTCTTAGACTCAAAACTTGTAAGTGGTTGCAAGTATCCCTGAAGAGAATATTATTATGTTTAATGTAAACATTAGAACTAGCTTTTCACTATCATTTTAGTAGAATCATTAAGGTTAGTTATTAATAGTAATATCTTATAGTTACAAGCGTTAGTCCTATAAACACTGCCCATATAATCTTCCAATCTCAATCAGAATGAAATGATGATCAATTCTATCTCGTAGTGAGATTTTCCTTTATGAACCAAAATCTAGTTAGTATAACACAAAAAAACTTTCTCACATGATCAGAGGATAAAATTTATTCACATACACTTAAATATGGTAATATAAATGTAATAATAACTTTCTTTAGTTATACATTGGTTTACAGTCTTGAATCTTTTAGGTGGTCCAATGCATCCCTCAAGAGAATCTTATTGTTATTAATGGAACAAAATTTGTGTAGTCATTAAAGAGGAAATTTTAAGGGTAGAGATAAATGGTAAGATCATACACTTGAAAAGGGGAGTCTTATAAGTAACCACCAAAGTATTATATTCCATTCTAGGTTAGAAGATAATGACCACACCATTTCTCTAGATGTGAAATCTTCCTTTAGGTACCAAACATTTGTCAGTATAATGTAAATTTTTTGAATCACATGCCTAATTGAGAATTTATATTCATGTATATGTATATATGGGTGAATAAACATAAAATTTCCTTTATCCATCATCCATCAACCCATGGGCTCAAAAAATTTAACCTCCTAGATATATCCTTGACGAGAATGTGGCCATTATTTAGGGGAAAAATAGAATTTATTTTGTGAAACCAATGCCATGATACTATGAGGTATGGACATAGAACCATAATTTTGTAGAGTTTCATGGGATATTCTTACTAGACCCATCATATTATTATCTTCCACTCTCTATGCAGAAGAATGGAGGCATGTGTTCTCTCACAATAAAATCTTGCTTTAAGGAGCAAACATTGCTTAAAATAATGTGAAATGCTTGATTCACATGCCCAAATGAAAAAAAAAATTATTCATAGAAATGTATATATATCCATATAAATTAAATAACTACCTTATTCCACTATGAATGAATCCTAGGATTAAAACTGATAGGCATCTAAATTCATCCTTGAATAGAATCCTATCCTTTTTATGATAAAAAATATAATAATATTTTTACAATTATTTTAGAAAAATAGTGAGGGCTATAGAAAACTGTAATTTCCTATAGTTACATGGAATATTCATATAATCACCTCCAATAATATTATCTTATAATATCAACAAGGATGAAACAATGACCTATTTTCTCTTGCATTGAAATCTTTCTCTAGGACCAAAAGTTGGTTAATGTAATGAAAAACTTTCAACTTCTGCGCCCAATTAAAAAATGCCTTCAAAAAATTATGTATATTTGCATATAAAAACCAAAACTTCCTTATTATTCCCTCTATCATCCCATGTATTTTTAACTTGAAAGCATTGTAATAAATCCTTGAAGATAATATTGTTGTTCTTAATGGAAAAAATGGAATAGACTTTTTGTAACCCTTGCAGAAAAAATGTGATGGCTAGAGATAAATTGTGAGGGTTACAAATAAATTGTGAGGGTTAGAGATAAAATGTAATATACTAATATTTATAGGGAGACTATTATAATAAACCCTTATATAATTATATTTCAATCAGGAATAGGAAGAAAAGGTGACATGCTTTCTCATGGAGTAAAATATTTCTTTAGGAACCAAAATTTAGCCAGTATAACATGAATTCTTTTAATCACACACGCAGTGAAAAAATAGAATTCATAGGTATGTCCATATGGCCATATAAATATAATTACCATTCATATTGTTGTAGTATTTAAGATTGATTTGTTTCTTTTCTATAGTTTATAAGTTTATTCTGAGTTTTATATTTGTGTGCATTCATTGTATTTGTAAATGCACTTTATTCTAGCCTCTTAAGGTGTCACTCAACTCCCTAGTATAATTATTGGATTTGGATTTATATGCATATAAATCCTCTCCCTATACATGGTACACACATCCTCCCAAATTTTAATAGGATTAGGCCCACATGACACACATGTCTAAACTTGCACATGTAACTCATTTTCTTTCTTAGCTCTATATTAATAATTCACCTCTCTCATTCCTTAACACTTTCAACATACAACTCATTCTTTTCATTTTAAGTCTTTCTCTCTTAGACTAAGATCATTCTTCCCTTAAACTTATAAATACTATAATATTTAGAATGATTCATTGTTTCAAAAAGCTTAATAGATTGTAAGATTTTTTCAATGTTTAACAATTTTCTCCACTTATCAAATTTTTTATCTTGAATTTATAATTTTATCCACTTTACAAAATAATATTTTTCATTTAATTATTTTAAAAATTCTATTCTTAACAATATTATATTATAGTATCAGAGCCATATATTTTTTAACATTGAATGCTGAGTTTTATTTACAAGACCATTTGAAATAAAAGAAGGTTTTTATATATTTTTTAACCAAGATATTTTCTTAACAAATTGCGTGGAGTACTTGGAAGTATCTTTTTCAGAACCTTCTAAGAAAAATAACTCGTGGCATTCTATCATTCTCCTTTATTACTTTAGTATAATGTTCTGGTTTACTTTATATATTTGAGTTCTAACCTCTATTTTTGCAGGTTTTACCTATCACACTCAAATGGCTATATATTTAATGGGTTTTCAACTCTTTACTCTAAAATCAATATTTTCATATTTCAGGGAAATCAGATCATGGTTTTCGAGAAACAATTAAAATCATTACTTTTTTTTCAAAAATAAAAAAAGTTTTTTTCAAGGCATTTTTCTAAGTCCTCATTTATTCTTTGACTCTTTTCTTATTCATAAATTTTCCATTCTCAGTTGCAATTTTTTTATTAGCTATCTTTTGTTCCATTTTTCTCTGCTAGCTGCGCCAGTTTTTATCCTTGTTTGGATTTATTTTATCTGCAATTTTATTTGGAGTCTCATCTGTAGAAGTTTGTTTTGGCGTTGGCTTTAGTTTCATTCTCAACCAGGATCATGTTGGATTCTAACATTCCTTTTTGTATTCTTGGGCAACCATGTGAGTGTAACGCCTTTTACACCTTCTCTGTTAACTTTATGCATTAATTTCACTAAAGTATACTAGCAGGAACATTTTTTGGCATGGTGGCCATCTGGTTTCTAAAGAATATTTATTGTTTCACCCTCGTCCTTTGGCGTGGCGTTCTTGTCCTTGTAACACCTTCCTTCTTTGATAGCAACGTCTGTTTCTTTTACACGTTTTATTTTAATTTTTTTTAATTACATTGATTAGTATATTAATCTCCTGTGTATTGCATATATATTGCATGTTGATTAATATATTATTTCTAATAAAATAAATCTAATCATTAAAAATAATAAATAATAAATAATAAAAGCGAACTTGTCATATCACATTTTCTATTTTTTTTAATATATAAAATCTTAGATGATCGCATATTTTTGTCTCTGCATTTTTTAATGCAAGCAAATTTCAAAAAATAAAAAATCAAACTTAGCTCTCTCTGTTATTCAAATTTAAATGAAAGTTTCAATGCGTTAATTTAAAAAAAAAATGTTTTTTCCCACAATTTTTCTTTTTTTAATAAAGCTTAAATTACAATTTTAAAAAAATCTGATCTTTGTCATGTGGCATTTTTTTTTTATGTTTGTTTTTTGACTCGTGCCTTTCTTTAACTTCAATTCCATGCAAAAGCATTGATATTTTCTTTTATATATATATATATATATATAAAATGAAAATGAGAATTGTTTATGCATAGTACGCTTTTATTTAATCTGTAAGTGTCCATTTATATAAAGGCTAATTTTAGGAATTTAAGTGTCCCATTATAGGTGCCTTTCAAATTAACAAGTACTTTTAATTCCCATTTGTATCAACTCGAATTTGATAAGGTTTTTTATTCTTTGTGGCAGAAGGTTTTAATGAAGTCCAATTCATTTAAAGTATCCGGTTGTGGTGTTTTCTTTATTTTTTCAAGTTAATTGATTTAACTTTTGGTTTTTCATCCTTGTGCAAGTAAGTTTTTGTTTTTTTAAAAGTATTATTGGATTTTTTAATAAGTCATAAAGTTTGTCATCATTTTGGTATATATATTGGGTGTTATAAATTGCATGTTAGCATGTTCAAAAATAATATTTAAACTTTTTTATTTTTAGCGTTTAAGAAATATAGGAAAACAATTTATCTTAAAAATGATGAAATTATTGAACTACAACATCAAGTTCATTATCAAAATGATATTATCAATACTTTGTGAAAACCTTTTCACGAGTATATAGAGAAAATTCAACACTCTTTTGACACTCTTAATGAATAATTTGCATCTTTTACACATAACAATCGATCTAATGTTGTTGAAACCTTTTGTCCTTCTCAAACACGTAATACTTCATTGAACACTCCTTATAACAACCTTGGAATAAAAATCATGCATGGTATGGGATATTTAGGTGGTGCACTTACAAAAAGTGAAAATAGTATTATTGAATCTCTTTTACCTAATAACTAAATTAAATATAAATTTTATAGGTATTGGCTCTAATAATTTACATGCTTATAATAAAAATTTAACATTTTATTGTCTTCCTCATCGAAGGACTTATAGTGCAACTAATTTTAATTATACTATTTCTAATTCTCATGCTTTTATTAAACTTCCTAAACCTTGTACACATTGTAAGAAACATGGGTGTCATATATCTAAATATTACAGATTGCATACATGTTAATTTTTTTGTAAATTTATACACAAAACATTGCATTGCTATAAAATTATTAAATCTCTCACCTCTAAAGGTAAAATTTTTTAGATTCATTAATAAAAAATAAAAAAAATAAAAATAAAAATCTTCTAGAGGCTTTGATATGTCTTCTTATGACAATTCTTTTAATGCTTCGTGTAAAATATCTTTTACAAGTGACACATTTTTTTTATCTTTATTTTGAATTACTAAATATTCTTTTATATTTCTTAATTTTATTGCATAGGATATTTGCTTTGATTATTTTGACTAACTTACTTTTGTATAATTTTACACACATTATAATAATTTTTTTTTCTTTCAAATTTTCTTAGTTTTCAATATACTTTTATTACATTATGTATGTAGATGCTAATTTTTAGAATATTAGTTACTTAATTTGAAGGAGTGGTGTTAGTTTGTTTGTGTTACAAGTTTTATGAATCACTACTCTAATTAATTGGTGTTTATTCTAGGGCAAATTGACCACCTAGTTTGAAAAATATATTTGAATTTTCTTGGTGATCACACTTGCAAATTTTGGTGGCACCTTCTCTTCTTTCTTCACTAAAAATTTGTAATTCCTCTTGAAATAAGTTTCTATTGAGGTGGAGTATTATGTAATTTCTATTCGCTTCTTTGTTTGTTAAGCGTTTCTCTACTTTTGTTATCTCAATTTATGTTTAAGGGGGAGTGTTGAAGAATTTAATAATGACTAAATTCTTAAAATATAATACCTTAAGAGTCATTATTATATTAGGAGAAGAAATAATATTTGAATCAATAGTAGTAATAATAGAACTAGATAATAAAACCTTTGGAATAACTAAGGGTAAACTCAAAACTAGGATTTCAACATTAGAAACTAAAAAAATAGATGAAGAGACTACCTTATCAATTCTTTGACTTTGATATTGTGTGAGGGCTTGTTGTTCTGAGAGGCTAGCTAATTATTCCTCTATTTCACGCTCTCCCAGACTCAAGATTTTGGATTTTTTTAACTAAACCTATTCATTACCTTCTTTTACAATGTCCATTTCTTGCTCTTTTCTTATGGTAGGATAGTCAACAAAATATATTACATGTTCATCTTCCTCCTCTTCTATAAGTTACATTGTATCCTCTACATCCTTTTACTCCTCTTTTATACTAATTTCCTCTATAATGGGGAGGCCAAGTGGTGTCATGTCTTCTAATTTCTTATTTTAGGAGGGAGTAGGAGAGTTCTTGTGCTTCCTCTGATTTGTGTAGATGGGTGGAATGGAAGGTGGATGATATGGTAGAGCAGTTTTAGGAATAAGTATAGTTAGAAGTGTGACTGAATGCGATAAAGTGGATGGAATTTAATGTAAAGGGATTCCCTAAGGAGACTTAAAATATTAAGGAGAGTTTGGAGTAGTTGGAATGGAAGAGAAATTAGTTTGTAAGAATTCAGGGAGACTTATCTGAGTAATTTTACTAAGGGGAGGCAAAGGATTCGTCACAAAACTGATTTTTCATTATTCAACTTAAGAAACTACTGACCTATGTCTTCTAGTAACTATGACCAAAACCTAAACATGAGAATTATTGTAGAAGGGACTTAAGGACTTGGAAGACCTCTCAAAAATTCCCTTCTAAATCGAGGATTAGATTATCTTTAACTTATATTTATTTGGTTGTCCCTCTATAAGCTCTATTTAAGCGGAGGGAGGTTGATCCTATGGCTGAAAATCATGTGGTTGAGATGGAGGCCATTCAAACTCCATGCATTTTATGCCTATTGTTTTGTTACCTCAAGCTTGTATTATAATACGTGGGTGTATATCATAGACATAGATTTATCTTTCTTATTTTTACATACCTGTGAATCATCCACTATAGTATGTAATACTAGGGAAACCATATAGTCTATTGAAAAGAGTCATGGTTATCATGATTCCACTTCTGAATTTGATAATGCAATTGAAGGAGATATCCCATTTAGGATTAATCCTTTGACATTTTACACAACATTATTTGATATTTCCATCCACTATGTTATACTCAAGCCAAAAATTGGATGAGACTTAGTTATAGGTGGTCTTAGGATAGGAAGCCTGAGGTACCTCTTGAATGTCCTACCTAAATATAAGGAGAGGCACTCTTGACTCTCCTAACATGCATAATATCTCTAGTGCAATGGTTCCATTAATAAATATAACTTTTGAGAGGTTGATATAGAACATTACCTAGCCCTTTAGATTTCTTCACTATTTTGTGAAGGTCTTATGGTTTTAAGTTAACATGATTAAGCTAGGTGACCTGATCTTGAAGCATGATAGCTTGTACCATTATATTGGTATACCTTTCAACCATAAATATTATTATATCCATGGTTTATTGTGATCAAGAAACATGGAGTGATCTCGAGCATGTAAAAAATATAGAAGCTTAAGACCATTAGAATGTAGAGTAAAGAATCACTTAACCCTTGTATAGGTATAATTTAATGATAATGTGCCAAGTGTAAATCTCTTCAAAACCTAAAGGATCAAGATTATTAGCACATGAGAACACAAAAACTTTAACCTTTATCAATAAATAAATAGATATTTTATGTTTTTACTTTACTGAGAATGTGCCATGTGATGAGTTTGCAAAGACTGAGAGCATAGAAGACTTAAACTTTTATCTATTTAAAAAATCTATGCTTTAAAGACTTAGTGACAATATTTTAATTTTAATAGTGAGGAATATTTTGAAGACATGCAAATCTTGTAAACATCTAAACCTCCAAGTGATGCAAGAGCGATGGATGTGACATCCATGTGGAATCTAAAAGTATGGGTCCAATT